>VNJS01005795.1:0-32434 GCA_008042575.1 Drosophila watanabei | reverse complement strand
TTTTTTGGCGGAAAACTGCCAAAAAAGCAGCATTTTTCTCTTGCCTTCTTTGGTGTATCGGGATACATTAAGGACATGAGGACGGGACACCACACCGGCCTCATTCTGAAACCCATTAGGAGGCTCAACCTATGTCAAAAGAAAAGGTTTTTATTCGTTCAGTTAAGCGCATTCAGGATGTGCGGAATGAACAGGAAGTCAATTATGCCCATGCGGTAGCCCCCCATATTTTCGGAGATCTAATTTTAAGCGTTCCCGTCACGGCAACAGATACCGTCTCGGATCTACGCAAGACGTTGGAAACTATGCTGACCGTCAGAATGGATGCGGGAGGATTAGGTTTTTTGGGTTCGCTGGATATTTCTAGCGACGACTGGCACATTGCTATTGATACTTTTCTCTCGCATCGGCCTGCGCTTGCGTTGGTAGATTCAAACGCTGCACCTTATGATGACGAACTTGGTCTGTGTCCGACGAATTTTCTGATTCAGATTGTGCCAGTTTGTGACGAGGGTGCTGCGCTTGATCTTTATATGGAGGTTCTAGGGGACGCAATAAACGGTGAAAATTGGTCTCCTGAATTGGCGCCTGAAAGTTATTTGTCTGACACCTGTTTCATGTCTGCTGATGGTGATATTTTTTCCCGTGAGGAAGCGGCAGAAGATGAAGGAGTTAGTCGTGAAGGGGGAAAAATTTTGACGCTCAAAGAGGTTTTTGAATCCCATCAGAAAAATAAAATCTGATGGGAGAGCGGGGAACGGGACGGAAAAGCCGCCCCGTTTTTCATACTGGCGAGAAGGGGGGCGCGCCCAAGCCCGCCCGTTGCCCACGTAAACCACACCTTATAAACAGGCTCCCCTGGCTGACCCTAAAGCGCCCATCCGCCTGTTTATAAGGTGCTCCGCTTCGCTCCGCCTGGCCTAAGCGGCCAGGTGGATTACATGGACAACGCCCCGCCCCCCTTCTCTTCTGCCCGTCATGCCGGTTTTTCGTGGTTACGTTTTCCCGTTATTTGACGTTATCGTGCTTACGTCATGGATACATAAGGGGCGGGATGCAGGATCTTGCTTCAGGCTGGCCGGCAGAGATCCAGCGTGACGACATCCCCCATGCTTGCCCCCGGCTTGGGGGCATCGCTGCCATAGTCCTCACTCCGGGCAAGGGGTCTTCCACCCCATCTTCCTACACTACGCTCCGCTGCGTTCCGTGCAGACGGGTCCCCTGAGAAGCCCCTTGCCCTACGCTGCGGCTATGGCGTGACGGTTGGCGTCGGGACAAAAGGCGTCGCTGCGCAAGCCTTTCGCCCGTCGCTCCGCTAGGTCGAACAAAAGGCTTTTGTTTTTAGGGGAGGGGCGCAAGTGTTTTTTTGGCGGAAAACTGCCAAAAAAGCAGCATTTTTCTCTTGCCTTCTTTGGTGTATCGGGATACATTAAGGACATGAGGACGGGACACCACACCGGCCTCATTCTGAAACCCATTAGGAGGCTCAACCTATGTCAAAAACAGGAAATATCAATCACGAAGATTGGCTGGCTTTAAGAGCCTATGCAAAGAAAAATGGCCGTTACTGGAAGGCCGCTCTTTTGTCTGCATGGAGCACAGGCAATTACAGGAGTGCTCCTGAAGGAACCGCTGAAGTGTTGCAGGCTATTCGGAATAAATGTGGCCCTGAATGGCTCAAGACAATAAATTTGAATCGTAAACCGGCATGACGGGCAGAAGGGAAGGGGGCGAAAAACTGCCCCCGCCAGTCATTTTGTGGTCATTGTGTTAAAGTAATTTTTGTTTAAAGGAAATTCATCATGGTTCAAGTAGCTAACCCTCCAATACTTTTCTCTGTTGCATTGGCTTTTTTAATTGGAACACTAATTGCCGGGATCACGGCTTGGCGAACAATGAGGCTCGGTGAGGATGGAGCCCAATGGTACGCTGTTCTTGCTCTTATTTTTCTGGTGGCAGGAACAGTGCTGGTGCTTACTGCTGAGGGAAAGTTGTAAACCGGCATAGAACCCTCTGGTTCCCCTCTCCCCTTCTCTTCTGCCCGTCATGCCGGTTTTTCGTGGTTACGTTTTCCCGTTATTTGACGTTATCGTGCTTACGTCATGGATACATAAGAGGCGGAATGCAGGATCTTGCTTCAGGCTGGCCGGCAGAGATCCAGCGTGACGACATCCCCAATGCTCGCCCGCGACTTGGGGGTTGCGCTGCGCAAGCCTTTCGCCCGTCGCTCCGCTAGGTCGAACAAAAGGCTTTTGTTTTTAGGGGAGGGGCGCAAGTGTTTTTTTTTGGCGGAAAACTGCCAAAAAAGCAGCATTTTTCTCTTGCCTTCTTCGGTGTATCGGGATACATTAAGGACATGAGGACGGGACACCACACCGGCCTCATTCTGAAACCCATTAGGAGGCTCAACCTATGTCAAAAACATTTGTCTATCTATCAAATTCGATAGGTATTGAAAGGCGAGGGGTCGTAGCCCCGCCTCTTCATGGAAAGCGTGTTACTTCATCTGCTTCAGCAACAATGCCTCAATATCGGCTTGCGTGTGCAGATGCTTGTTTTTCGCAGGTTTTTGAAGCTCTGGCAGGAGAACTTTAACCGCAACAGATAATCCCAGGCGAACGAGATCTGATTGAGTTAGGGCGATGCCGTGGCTTTTGATTAGACGAAGCACTTCTTCCATGTCGTGGTCTAGGTCTCCGGCGACTAGGAAAGTCATTCTTCTGTTTGCGTGGTTGCTCATGCGGTTCAGGCTTTCGTTTGCGTCAGTAATTAAGTGGCGGGTTTTTCGCCGGTAATATCCTTACCTTTGTTCTTATTTTTTTGCACATGAAAAGTGCAATAAAAAGCTGTAATATGTTGCGCGTCGTGGTACAAGTTTTCTTACTTCAGCGCACATAAATTGACGTTGAGGGATCAAGACGAGGGGTGCAATGGCTACTGAAACATCTAAGCCTATTACATTTGAAGATCGTGCAAAAGATGTGCAGGTTCTTCATATGTCAAAGCGAATCATTGGGATTCCAATGACTTCCGTAGTTATTGCCGCTGCTCTTGGTTTGGGTCTGGCTAGTCTAGTTAAGATCTGGGTTGGTCTGGTCATAGGGGGCGTCGTTATTTTCGTTTTCTATGAAATTTATAGAGATGACCCCAACGCCCTGTTCGTCATCAGGCGTCGAATGATGTCACGATTTCGGCGGGCTTTTGGTGGAACGAAGCCTCAACGCAAAATAAAATTACAGAGGACAAAAGTATGATCCGTGAAAATGTGCAGGCTCAGAATGTCGTTTCTTCTGAGGTTAAGGTGTCATCTGGTGTGGGGCGCTTTGTAGTCGCAGCCGGTGCTCTGCTGGCCTCTACGGGAACGGCATTGGCTTCCCCTGGGTATCAGGTGCAAACCAAAGGTTCTGGCATCCTTTCCAATATCAGCGCGACCATGCAGGACATTGGTAATTTCATGTCCACGACAATGGGCGAACTGGCCGTGTTGGGCGGGTTTGTTGTTGCCGCTGTTCTCTGGGCATTTGCTCCAAAATCTGGGGCAGTTGGCTACGCCGTTCGTGCAGCCATTGCAGCAATTATCATCTTCAACCTTACAGCAGTAATTGCTTACTTCACTTACTAAATTGGGGGTTTTATGGACGTTGGATTGGTCACGGCAGGCGATATAAGCCCGCTAATCTGCCCTGTCAGGAATGCTATTCTTGACGCCAAGGGGGCGCTTATCATGGCTGTTGAATTGCCCGGTGTTGATCCAGACAGTTTGCTGCCAGAGGATTACCGCCGGCTCTCTATTATTGCCGCGTCTGTGTATTCCACCGTTCCAACGAACATAACGATCCAGCAGTATTATGTTCACTCCCGCAATGCGGGAGTGAACATAAGAAGGCGTCCCGATTCACCCGTGAATGATGAATTGTCCCAGGGCCGTATGCAGGCGCTTAATTCTCGTGGTGTGGCTCAGTCCCGCTTGCTGCATGTGTTTGTGCTGGAAGATCCCGCCTTGGGAAGAGGCGGTTTGTTTGGGACATTACTGCGGGAAGGCCCGTTTGCCTTGGTGGATCAGGACGTAAGGGACAAAATAAAAGAGCGCTTTTCCGCTATGGGGCAACTGCTTTTGCGTGAGCAGGACGTCCAGAAGCGGCTGGCTGAATTAGAGCGCGTGGTTGATGACGTAAAAAGCAAATGGGAAATGGCTATGGGCGGGGGGCGTGTGCTGTCCCTGAACGAGTTATGGACCTTTGCAAAATTTCTTGGAACCATGAACCCGCGTTATTTGCGGTTTGGTAGCTTTTTGCAGGCACCCCGCGACGATATGGATGCGTTGGTACTAGATGGGGATGTGACGCCCGTATCCTATAACGGCGTTGACATGCTGAAATTGAGCGGCCCCGTGCCTCAATATTTTGTCAGCATGGGGCTTGTGAAAACCCCGGATAATCCCATCGGCATGTGGCTGAAAAACAAGTCTTATTCGCCGTTGTCTCAAAAAGGCAACTACGTCATAAACTTGAATTTTAGCCCGTTATCAGCCTTAAAACGGCATCTTGTTTTTCAAAATGCGAGAAACACTCTTGACCGGCAAAAGGTTGATCTCCGTGCGATGCTGAAGGGTGCTCCAACCGAGGAATCCCATCGGAAAGCGGAAGAAAAGTATGAAATTAAGATAAAGCAAGAGCAGCTTGAAAAAGCCGCTACGCTTGACGAAAGGTTTGGCACGATTTCTGGGCAGATTGCTATATATGGCTCAAATCCCGAACAAGTTTTAGACGATGCCAATCAGATGACAACAGCATTGGAAGCCTCTCAGGCCGGTGTGGTTTGGGAAAAAGTCGGGCTTCCCAATGCTTTCAAGTCTCTGCAATTTGGGGGGTATCGTGTGTCAGACCGTTCCAGCGTCGCTACTGAAGCGCGGTTTGGTTCTGTGTCTTTATATGCAGCACCCGCAGTTGGAACGCCTATTGTCCCTGATCTTCGCAACGAAGAAGCACAGTATATTTTCGAACAGGAGGACGGAAACCCTTATTACTTCAGCACATATGCAGGAGGAAAAGCGTTTACGTTTGCTGTTGGCCCGTCTGGTTCCGGCAAAACATTCTTCAAGAATACGATCACCACGCATTTTCTGAAATATGGTGGTTACGTTCGTTCTCTGGACATTGATGCCGGGACCGAACCTGTTGCGCATGCCTTTGGTGATGACGGCGGTATTATCCGCCTTGGGGATGATGACGGCCAAGGGATGGCGCGGGGCATAGATCCGTTTGTTTCATGGTCTGGGCCGGGAGATATGGCGTTTGTTAGCCATATCATAGATCTGTGCAGCCTGATGCTAGATGTTAATGAGCATTCAGATATGAAGATCTTAACGCCAAGCGACCAGAAGGCGCTCGACGAGGCGATACTGGCAACGCTTGAAATCAGCAATTCCTCTTTGCGCACGTTTAAGCATATGATTGGACATCTGCCATTAGGTGTCCGTGACAAGTTTCAGCGTTGGAATGAAGGCGGGGTATATTCCGGTATTTTTGACGTAAGTGTTGATGGTATTGGAAGCAGCAATAAAAAAATTGGGGTTATCAACCTTAATAAATTTGCTGAGACACCCAAAATCGTAAAGCCCGTTTTGCTAGATCTATTCTACCGGGTCACGACCCTTTTCCAAGATCCTAACTTGCGAGGGGTGCCTAAGCAGTTAGATGTGGATGAAGCGCATCTTCCTCTTTCTGTCCCCGGCTTTGCCGAGCGGATCACCACAAAAGCCCGTACATGGCGAAAGCATCTGGCCGGAATAACAATGTGGTCTCAGGGCGCGCGTGAGTTTGCGTCAATTCCTGATTGGAGCATCTTACGCGGAGCGGCTACTCAGTTCATTTTTATGGCAGATCCCAAAATGGACGACAACGAGTATCAGTCTGCTTTTAAAATCACTCCTGGTGTGACTGAAATGATCCGCAAACTTACCCCAATGAAGGAGGCTGTGATTGTCCAGCCAGATTTAGGGGTGGCAAAAAAGGTTCGGCTCATTGTGGAGCCTGAACAGTATGTGATTAACACTTCACAGCCGCTTCAGGCGCTTGAGCGAGATAGGCTCATGCAAAAATTTGGGCCGAGAGAAGGGCTGAGGATCGCTACAGAGCGCTATCGTTCAGGAAAACTTGGTCTTAACACTGAGGAGATTGCATGAAACTGCGTACTAAGGCGTTTGCCTTCTGCATCATTTCTGGAATTGCGACTGTCAGCATTCCTCATGCAGCACACGCCCAGATCATCACAAGTGATCTGGGAACCCAAGCCAATACAAATGCAAGTTATCTGGAGGCCGTGGAGCAGTATCTTCAGCAGGGCCAGCAGTATGCCATGCAGGGTGAACAGTACGCACAGCAGATAGAGCAGTATGTTCAGCAAGTGCAAAATGCCAAAGGACTAGGCGATGTCCTTCAGATGATTACAGGCACGAACCTGAATGGAAATCTGACAATGGATTCTGCCATTTCTGCCGCGCAAAACACCTTGAGCAATATTGACCCTTACGGCGGCGGTTTCGTCACGCAAGCCAGAAACCAACTGAACCGGATCTATTCAATCCCGTCTGAGGCTATAAGTGCTCAGTCTCAGATTTATCGTACGTTTGGCTCTGGTCAGAGCGGATCTAGTTCAATATCCGACCCCTCTTCCCAAGCGTATGACTGGTCAAACCGGGAAGCAAACCAGATCGTGAATAACGAGCAAGTTATAAGCACAGTCAACAAGAGTAACGAGGCGGCGATGCAGACGGTTGAGGATCAGGACTCAATATCTGACGACCTCACGGATAACGACACAGGCGCGGCAACGCAGCTTCTCGTCGCACAAACAAGCGTAGGGTTGCATCAGAATTATCAGAATATGCGCTTGCAGCAGATTATCGCTGATAACCAGCAGCAAGAACGTATCAGACAGCTTGAAATCGAAAACAAAAATGCTGAACAAAGCCTTTCTAGACTTCAGCAGATCAAAAATTTTGTGAACAACTGAGGCCGCTATGAAGAAAATACTACTTTCTTTCTCTTTAGCCCTATGTCTGTCCCAACAGGCATTTGCTCAGACAGCACCTTTTATTGATGCCTCGTGGCGCAGTAGTAATTTGAGTATGCGTTCGGAAGAAGCAACCCGTTGTGTGCGTATGGCTATTATCAGGAAGCTACATTGCCGCGCTGACATACGGAAAGAATATGAGGCTCGTGGTCTTGTTCCAGGAACAGAGCAATATATTCAGAAAAATTATGGCGGGATGAGTATTGCTCAGATTAACAATGTAATACGCAAAATCAACAGTGAATATCTGCCAAAAGTGCGGAATGTTGATTCGACTCAGGCTGTTCCAGGTGAGATAACCCGGCCTATTTTAGAGGCAGATATGGGATTTCTTGAGCACCTTATTAATCTGAAAGGGGGGCAACCGAACCCCTTTGACCAGTTTATGAAAGGCAAATGAAGTGAAACTTCTGCGCTGGTCCGTACCTGTTTTTTTTGTCTTGGCATTTACCGCCTCACATGCTCATGCCGCTGGGATTGATCCCGCTCAATTTGGCGATCAGGGATTCTTCACAACCCGGATTGCTTCTGCACTGACTACATTGCAGGCTAATATTACGAGCGTATTAGGAAGCACCTATGATGTGAGGTCGTCGTCAACATATACGTCATGGGCGTTTGGTTTGATGATGGGAGCCTGGGCTTTTAAGTTTGTTGAAGTCACCGCACGCTTCGCTTTTTTCGGAGATCCATTCTCCGATTTGGTGGGGGTGCTTGTGACTGGCGGTATCGCTCAGATTTTGTTTGCAACCTATGGTGGCTGGACATGGGATCTTATTAATGCAGGCACATATCTAGGTCAGTTGGTACAAGCGAAGGCTCTGGGCAGTGATGCCTTGATGTATCCTTATATTTACATTGTTAAGGCGTGGGCGATGTTCCAACTTTCGCCTGTTGGTATTATGTCCTTAACATTAGACTACTTTCTTGATGCAGCAGTTCTGGTGGTGTTTTCATTCCTGTTGTTTGCCGCTGGTCTGTTTGCTTGCATGTGGCCCACCCTTGTTGGGGGGATTGCGGTACTTTTGGGTCCGCTGACCCTGATGTTTGTGTTTCATAAGAGTTTGTCTTGGATTTTCGACGGCTGGCTCCGTCTTATGTTCTGGACCGCGATATTTGCATTCGTATCACGGGTTTCTCTGGTGATTATCTGTCTCGTGTTCGGATCTGCTTTTGGATATGGCTCGATGTCAATGCCTGGTGGAAATCCGGTTCTGTTGACCGCAGACAATCCCCTTGCATTTATTTTTCTTATCGCAATGGCAATCGTGTCACTCGCTTTGCTTGTTTTCTCTGGTGTCGTCACTTCGATGATTACCGGCGGCTCTAATATAGACGCGGCCGGCATGGTCAAAGGTGCCGCACAACAGGCTGGTAAAGCATTAGTTTCTCTTATCTAATTGTATCGAAGGCTCAACCCGAATGTTCAGTAAATTTACGTCGCATATTGCGCGTATGACATCTAAGGCAAAACCTATAGAATTGCCGGATGATGGTGGTGTAATTGACGAGGCAACCAAGCGAAAAATCGACCTCATTACAGGTGTCCGCTCCCAGCGCGAAGTCGCATCATTGAAGGCAGAACGTAATGTGTGGCGTTTTGTTTCGTGTGGCCTTGTTGTCGGAATTATTTTTGCCGCAGCGGGTTGGCGGAAAGCGGATGACCGTTGGGCAAACGATGTCCGTATTGCATGGGTGAAATTGCAGCCGGATGGGCGCAGCGAAGCCGCTTTGTGGAATGATGGCGGGAATGCAAACCGCTTTTATGAGCCGTTTATCAATACGGCTCTGATTAACTTTGTGGAGCATCGTTATCGTCACATTCGCTCCACTATCGTTTCTGACTACGGATATGCAGCGCAATTCATGTCACCACAGTTGCGCGCAGAATTTCTTGGGAGCGGTAAAGCGGCAGATGAAGCGACCGCGTTTGAAGAAACCGGAAACGGGGGAGAGTATTCGATAAAAGTTAGCGCCATTGACCACAATACGATGGTCAATCCAGACGTGGCAAACAGGCAGAGTATTGTCGTTGATTCAACGGTTTACATTAGTGAGCATCCCTTAGATGGAAGCCATAAAGACATAAAGAAAATCGTGAAGATTACATGGCGTCTGACCCCTCTCGCTAACCTCCAAAGAAGTTGGGAGCAGTTGCGGGATAATGGGCCAGGTATTGAAATTTTATCTTATCACGAAGTTTCGGCATTGGATCAGGGAAATTAAAATGATGAAGAAATCTCTTATTGCTACGACAGCGATTTTCTTTGGCATCGCATCCGCCAATGCCCAGATACCTAGCGTGGTGCGTAATCCGGTTGAACCGCCCGCCAGTGCTGTGCACGGGCCTGAAGCCTCGCCTGCGCCGGCTGCGGCTACGTCTGGCCCAATGTCCCCTAGTGCTCCGGCTGTGCCTCACGATGGGCCGCTTCTGTCCACTGTTAAAGCCTGCACCCCTTTGGTATCCCCGCAAGGCGTGACAAGGAGCTTTAATGCGTCCGTTAATGTCGCAGCGCATCTGATTTTTCCGTTGCCGGTTGCAAGCGCGCACGTTTCCACAACGGTTTGGACTGAAGATCATCACGGCAACAGCTTGTGGATACGTCCGACACAGGCAAGCCATATTGCTGATACCGTTGGACTGACTGTTACCATGACCGATGGAAGGCAGTTTGATTATACCGTGAAAAGCGTTGCGGAGCCGACGAATTGTTATCTTGTTGTGCCGTTTCCTTTCGTGTCGCCAAACGCATCGTCTCTAACGCCTGACCAGCTTGCTCAGGCTCAGAAGGCCGCACAACAGGCGCAGGCGCGCAGGAATGCGCAAATTCGGGCCGCAGCCCAGGCTGAAGCGCAACGTAAGGCTGATGAAGCGGCGGCGTATCAAGCACAGTTTAATGCCATGAAACAGCAAATGATGGCTCAGGCTGAAGACCGGATTAAGCAGTTTCAGATGGCAATACACACCGATTACAAATGGCCAAACCATGACTTGGTGACGGCTGTATATGATGACGGAGAAACCACTTATATCAGGGTTGCTAAAACAGGATTTGGAACCCCTGTTTTGACGGGAACCCATGACGGTAAAGAAGTTGCTCTTGAATACGATTACGACGATCTGACAGGGGTTTATGTGGTGAGCGGCCTTTATGACAAGGTACTTGCTATCTTGGGAACAAACCGCGTGCTGATTAAGCGGAAGGGCTGAAGAAATGAGCGAAGAAACTCAAGACGATCAGGCCAGAACGCATGTTGCGCCCCGTGCAGAAACGATTACCGGGAAAATTAAAGAAACGGATCATGTCAAAAAAATCATGGCCGTTTGCGCCGGCTTGGTTTTTGTCGTGGTGCTGGTGATTGTCTTGCATGGTCCGAACAAAAGGCATCACAAGGATGAAAAGCCAGACAATAAGGTGCAGGAAACAAGTTCAGGGTTTGACCTGACTGCGTATCAGCAGCAGGTGCAAGAAGCACAGCGCCAGAGAGCGCAAAAAGCGGAAACAGAAGCGGTGCAGCGCGCCGAAAATCCCGCTCACTCAGATGAAGGTATTGTGCGCCCTGCGGATGGAGATGACGAAGCAGACGTTAGCTATGTGAAGCAGGCGTGGAAGCAGCCGATGACATGGGACGTACCGGCACCACAGAACAATCAGGCATCAAGCTCCAATCAAGCGACAGCGTATCAGGCAGATCCTAACCAGTCCCGTGTGCAGATTATCCGACGCATGGAACAGGACAGAGCCGAACAGAATGCAATTCACGAACAAAGGTTGCGGGATAGCCTAGCCGCACTGAAACAGCATCAGGCCGCTCTTATCCGTCAGAGGGAGATTGCACAATGAAACGCTTTTTGATTTTAGCCGCAACATTGCTTGTCCCTGTTTCTGGCTTTGCGCAAGGCTTGCCGCCCTCAATGCTGCAAAATGGCACTCGACTGAAGGAAGGTATTGCTTCTTTGAATGCTCAGTGGAAGCAGCAGACAGGCAAGCCTCTTCTGGCTGCTTCTGACTTGGGCGACGAGGACTCAGGCGCTTCTGATGTCAAACAGATTTCGGCTGAAGGGGATGATGACGACGACGATGACAGCGAAGAAAATAAGAAAAAGCTAAAACATCAGGAGTCATTAAAGGAAAAAAGGGACAAGGCGCAGACCGGGGAAGATGATTTCACGCCTGCGAAAATTGGGGACCGTTACAAGATCCCGATTGGTTATATTGCCCGTGCAACATTAGAAATGACGGGTAATTCAGATAACCCTGGCCCGATTAAAGCGATGCTCACACAGCCTATTTATTCCATCGATAGGCAGCATGTTCTGTTCCCTGCGGGGGCGGTTGTTGTTGGAAAAATAGTCGGTCCGACAGCGGGACAGAATCAGGCAATCAACCCTCGCGCAATGTTCTTGCCGACACATATTGTCCGGCCAGATGGTGGAGCAATGCGTATTGTAGGGCAAGACCTATTGGACCGTTACGGTATCAACGGCGTGGGGGATAAAACGAACTATCATCTCGTTCCAATGTTGGCGGCTGCTATTGGGCTGGGTGCCGTTGAGTCTGTTCCTCAAATTCTTTCAAACCTTACGCAAAAATCAAACACATTCAACGAAATGTCATCAAACTCAGGGCAATATATTCAGCAGGGAGGGCAGACAACACTACAGCAATATATGAGCTTGCGTCCGACCATAACGGTACGGGCTGGACGTGTGCCCATCCTGATATTTTTTAACCACGAGCAGTTTGCGCCAATCTGGCGGGAAAAAGACAATTTCCATCTGACGAACTTAAATTATGCAGGGGGGGCGACACCATGAAATTCATTCATATAGCGGCGCTCCTAGCGTTATCTGCTTGCGCCACTCATAAGGAGCCATTGCCGGTGGCTACGACTATGAGCACGATCACACGCTTGGAATATCCCAGGTCTGCTCAGACAGTCGGAGCAGCCGCAGAATACATCCTGCGGCCAACTGGCTATCATCTCGTGACGACTTGCCCAATGTGTGGCCCAGAGGCGCGGGCTATCGCTCAGAAGCCTATATCGCCGCTGGCACTGACGCCACAGATAACAGAGATTGATAGGGCGTTGATCCTTATTGGTGGGTCTCGAACTGCTATTATGGTTGATCCAGACCACCATGCCATTGCGTACACATGGGCTGGGTCTGCTAATCAATATCATTGGGCAGGGGCGGCACGATGAAGCGCATTGTTATCTTGTTTTTGCCACTGGTAGTATTGGCTGCATGTAGTGAAGCCCCAGATCCGAAACTGACATTGGAGCACCCGCATCAGGTTTTGTTAGGTTTAGCGCCAGGAAGGGTAATGGCCGCGAATTTGTATTCTTCTGCGCCACTCCGCACCCCCCTTTATGTCAGCCCGTTTGAGCCGGCTAAGGGAATGCAGGCCATGCAGAGGCCGGCGCAACCATATTGCAAAATTGGGCAGTATTAAGGTCTGGTTTTGGTAAGGAATAAAGAAAGAGCAGCGCCAAGCGTTGCTCTTTTTTTTGCATGAAGAGAAGCCGGCATTGGTTGGGCCTCTTTCTCTCTTCTGCCCGTCAGGCCGGTTTTTCGTGGTTACGTTTTCCCGTCATTTGACGTTCTCGTGCTTTCATCATGGATACATTATGAGCAATTCCTCTTGCGTCGTTTGTTGTATCCCGATACATTAAGGAACGGAGCGGGACACCACACCGCTGCATTTGAAGAGGCTCAACCTATGACCGTTAATCGCAAAACGAAAATCCAGCTTGCGGTGATCTTGTTTTTTGCTCTCCTTTGTGAAGGAGCCAGCACGTTAGTTATTCGCTCATGGAATACTGATCGGCAAGACGACTTTATGATGCCTTGTATCCAGCATCAGGAAGTGAATGTGTGTTTAGCCGAATGGCAGAAAAGAAAATGACCCTATAGGAAATAATGTCTCAAAAATGAATGGATGGCGCAATGGATGTTAATAAAAAAAGAATACGAATAGAAGTTCCTAAAGATGTTTATGACGGTCTAGTTGAGCTTGCGAGGTTTTGCACTGAATGCGACAAGAAGAACGGTGGTGGCACGACTGACGGCCCCCTAACGGTTGCTGGATTGATTGAAATGCTGGCAAATGATGCCAGCCAAATCACCAATCGTTCTGGATCATGGGAAGCATCAGGAATTTCCGATGTTCTGCGTTGTCACGGTTATTTTACTGCTGAGGCGTGATGAAGGTTATGAAAATGAAGCGAGTATTTCTGGGTTCTGTGTTGTTGATGCCATCCTTGTTTGTGCTCTCGCCTGCGGTGCAGGCCACTGAGAACGCCGCTCCGGTCTATTTTCTGAAGCCCGGAACAGTTGTGAGTTTTGCCGGCGCTAAATACCAAATTACCGGCACAGATCATTGCGGTATTTCTGGAAGTGACTGTGTTGCTATGGAGCCAGGGGCGCGGAAAATTGTCTATCTCCGATCTGTGGAATCTCAGGAGGTAATGCGCGGAATTGTTGTCATATCTGGAGAAAGCGGACAGGCGCACCTCAATCTTGCGGCCCTTATTCATGAAGATGGCGTGGTCAAAAAATTTAGTCAGCCGATCTTAGGGAAATAGCCTGTAAACAAACAAACACCGCAGAAAAGTCTTGAATTTCTTGTGTATCCGGATACATTAACGATGTCAGCGGGACACCACACCGCTACATTTTGAAGAGGCTCAACCTATGACGGAAAATATTGCCCCCAAGCGCCGGGGGCGTCCTGTTATTTCTCAGAGTGTAAAAACCCAGCGGAAGAAAAATGGCTGGGAAGATAGAAAGCATCTTTTGCACATTGGCTGGCAAGAGATGGAGGCTGCAAGGCGCCTTGGTTTGCCAGAAACATCCTTGCGCCGTGCCCTGGACGGAGAGGGGCCGTCTTTGCCGCAGGCCGTTAGAGAGTGGCTGAAAGATTTGAGCCAATACTTAACGGATCACCCTTGTCCGCGTATTGGCCCTGTCTTTCGGGCATCGCCGGAAGACGAGAAAAAATAGCAACTAAGGGAAAGGGTAACCTTTCCCATATAGCTGATTATGGGGCGTCGTAGGCTTCACCCACCACGGCGTTTTCAGCGTTTGCTGTGCCCTTATTCATGGCGTCAGGGCACATATTCAGGAACTCCCCACGAACAGCGGAAGTTAAAACGGCGTCGTATCCTTCCCACGGATCAAAAACACGAATGCCAAAGTAGATTTGCTTGGGGACTTCGCAACCAGGTCCCCCCCCAGATCCCATTCCGACATACGGAGCAAGGCACATAATGGCAGCGCACGGTACAGATCCGCCAGCCCCTTGCTTTGTTGCTTGCTTTCTAATGCGGGCAACTTCTTTCCGCATATGCTTGGGGATATGGGGGAAAGCCTGTGCAGGACCAGACGAGGAAACTGCTATTGCCAGAGCAAGAAAACTGGAAAGAATGGCGGGGCGCTTGAGCATGTTTTTACCTCACAATGATTTAATTATTATATCTGATTGCATGTTTTATGTGCAATAAAATATGCAGATATATAGGGAATGAAGCTATGCCGAAGAATGAAATAGATGACCTGAAAGAGCGTGTTGACTGCCGTTCTGTTTTGGAAGCTGCGGGCTTCACTTTTTACCCAGAAGAAAGCAGTCGGCATGTCTGGAAATATTCTCGCAAGCATGGGGTGCAAGGTCATCAAATCGTTATCGTAAATCATCAGGGGAAAGGGTGGTTTTCTCCCTTGGAAGTAGGGAAGAGAGGTGATGTTTTCTCTTTGGTTCAGTATCTAAACCCCGGCCTGAATTTCGGTCAGGTGCGTATTGAATTGCGCCCCTTAGCGGGCATCGCTCCCCGGCTTCCCGCTGGGGAGCGGGAATCATCGGAACATCCCGTGCAAAATCTTCTGTTGCGCTGGAATGCGCGCAGTAAACCCGCCCCAGGATCTGCTGCGTGGAAATATTTGGCGAGTGCCAGAAAGTTGCCGGAGGATGTGATTGAACAGGCCGTTTCGCTTGGTATTTTGGCTGAAGGACCATACGGAACAATGTGGGCGGCGCACTTGAATCAGGGGATTGTTGGCGGCTGGGAGATGCGCGGCGAAAAGATGAAGTCTGCATTTTGCCGTGGCGGGACTAAATCTCTTTTGCAATTTTCGTGGGGGGATACGGCCAGATGCACTCGGCTTGCGGTAACAGAGGCGGCGATAGATGCTTTTAGCCTTGCCGCCCTTGAGGGAAGGCGTGTGGATACGATTTACGCCTCTACCGGGGGAGGAATGGCCCCGCATACGATTCAAGCCCTTCAGGGGCTTTGTATGGGCCTGAACGTGGTGGTGGCTACAGATGCAAATGCGCCCGGTGATCGTTACGCTAATATGATCCAGCCGTGGTGCCGCAAGAATTATGAGCGTTTGCGGCCAGTGGGCTATGATGACTGGAATGATTGCTTGCGGGCGGAGAGGTAATCACGACGTATCCGCGCCACCGTGGATCTGCTTACGGAAAACATATCTGCTGCTTCTTGGATGCTTAAATCTGATTGATCTAGGGCTTTGTTTATGTGCAAAGTCTGCTCTTTAGTGAGGGCGCGTTTCCTGCCGAGCTTGATTCCTCTTGCCCGTGCGGCCTCTAATCCGGCTTTCGTTCTTTCAGCTATGACATTACGCTCAAATTCGCTAATGACAGCAATAAACTGCAAAAGTAAGCGACCGGTTGCGCCCGTGGTATTGTAAATGGGTTCGGTGATGCTGCGCAGGACAACCCCGCGCCGCGAGAACTGATCTGTAAGGCTCAGAAGGTCCTGGGTATCCCGTCCTAGTCTATCGGTTCGCCAAACCACGACTTCATCCCCAGGGCGCAAATAAGAAAGCATGGCCTGTAAGGCAGGGCGGTCTGTGGTTTTACCGCTGCATGTGTCTTTGAAGATCTTGACGCACCCCTCTTTCTCTAAAGCCCTCACCTGAAGGGAAAGGTTCTGTTTTTCTCTGCGGGATACGCGGGCATAACCTACCCTCACTCCGCTAGAGGTTTGGCTGAGCAAGTCGCGGGCATCGCTGCGGGCTAGATTTTCCCAAAATGCTTCAGAGGCAGGCTTGAGCCCTTCTGTGAACATAAGGTTTTCTTGCTCAGCGCAACTCCAATGGGCCGGCTGGTTTCTGCGGACGCATACACCCTCACTTGGAAGGGTGATTAGCTTCTCACATATTATGCAGGTCGGATTTTTTTGCTTAGACATACTTGGCCTTTAAGGCGTTAGGCCGAACAAAACGCAAGCAGAAAGCACCCCAGAGTTCTCATTGTCATTTCGCTATTGTCGGTCATGATGGTTCTCTTTTCAGATTTTAGTGAGTATCTAGCCAGTGGGAGGGGTCGAATTCGCGCTATAAAAAAAGTGCCGCAAGAATATTGACCGCACATAGAAACAGAATTGCGAAAAACATTTCCCAGCCCTTTTTATTTAGCTGGCGATTAGCTTCAGGGGTAAAATTCCCGTCTCGTTTGAGGCGTTCTCGTTTCAAATAAAGAGCAACGCAGAATAGCAGCCCCCCCGTCAGGAGCAGCGAAAGAGAAGGGATTAAGAGCAGTCTAAAAGAAGTATGAAGGTTGGCTGGATTCATGGTTTTGTTACCATTCCCAAGAAAGGGGGGGAGGGTAAGGCGAAAGCATAGCCACTAAAGAATATGACAACGCCTGCAACCGTTAAAATGGTCCAGACCTTAATGAATAGATCATTGTTAGGGGCTTTGAATTTTCGCAGTATTTGAAGATCGAAAAAAGTAACAAGGATAGAGAGCAGGATTGAAAGCGATAATATTAGGCTGCCAACAGCCATAGTTATGATGCTCGTGTGCATTCTACTTTTTCTCTCGCTGTTAAAAACAGAAAAATTGTCTCAAAGCACTTCTGTTATGTCCGATTATTCTTTTTTATTGACTGCGTTTAGGAGCATCATGCAGATCATAAGAAAAACAATAGCTAAAGCTGATGCTAATGCTCCCAGTGAAATGAACTCAGTTTCTTTTTGGTAGTAAATAAAGCTGATGCATAAACAAAAAAGAATCAAAGATGCAATTCTTATTGTAATTTTTAGGTTGGTTACGGTTTTTTGTTTCATCTTTTATCTTTCTCGGTAAGGGCTTTGTCAAGCTGGCGCTGCCTATCAAATGCAATGATGGCGAAGACCGGAACGATACCGGTTGTCGCAAACAATATTTTTGAAAAAACGCCATCTACATAATAAAGAAAAAATGCTGATAGGACGGCTACCGCTATAAAAAACAGTATGGCGATAAGCGACGGTCTATATTTGAAGTCTACGTGTGCAGGTTGCCAGAACATAGTTTTTATATCATCCTTTCAAAAACGGTCAGTTTGGGTTGATGTCTTTTTACTTCTTTTTTTAATGTCCCCCCATGTAGATATTGAACCAGCCAGAAATATCAGTCCAACTCCGAATATTTTTTTTATGGTAAAGTCTTGAAGACCCAAGACAAGTATTCCGCCTTCGCAAGAAGCGAACACCAATACGATGCGAAGAATGGTAGCAATAACGTTAGACATTTGGCTTCATTACTTTCAAAAACGGTCAGTTCTTTGACTTAAAGTTGAGTGCCATCAAGCTCACCATTGCCAAACCAAGAATGGTCACAGCAGGAGCGGCATAATAGAGAAATTCGGAAACAAGGGGTGAGGCCCCTGGCGGAACAAGCGAGCGCAGAAAGCTAATCCCTAAACCCGCCCCGACCGCTACGAGCATTCCAAAAAAGATGATCCTACCCACGGATAAGCTCCTTTAAGGAAATTACAGACACCAAGACAAAGAACAGGGAGAAAGCCCCGAAAACTTCGCCAATGGGATGATAGCCAAGACCAAAGAAAGTTATTGCTGACGTGATAATGCAAAACCCACAGACAATAATTGATAATGCAGCACGGTAAGCGCGAATGTTTTTGTTTTGTGGTGCCATAATTTCTCTCTTCAAAAACGGTCATTTTTGACACTCTACTCTGGCGGCGGATTTCTGCCAAGAAAAAAGTGTCAGAAACCTATGTCAGAACTAATGTGATTTTGACACACTTTTCTTTAATGTAAGGTGGATCATATTTTTATGGAGCAGTTATGACAGATATTATCAGAACGAATTATTGCACACACGCAATGGACAGTCTGATGGAGCAGGCTCGTGCGATAAGGGCTGGTGGTGCGCCCGAAATTGCCGATACCTATTTTTCCATCGTATCGGCACTCAATGATGCAGTGAAATATCTGTTGCCGGAAAGGGGTGACATGATTGCGCCCCAGGATCTGGGAGAGGCTCACCTTGAACTGTTATCGTTGCCTGCCCCTTGCATCGTTCTCGAAAGTTTTTGGAGAGAAGACGATAAATTACCCACGCGAGGAGGGGTGGAAGTAACACATGCGCAAAAGCGGATAGCTCTTTGCTGGGACCCGGAAAAATATAAAGGCCCGGTCGCTGCTGGTGAGTCGTGCAGTAAGCGATACGATGGAGGGGGAATCTGTGTGCTCCCGATCTATCAGACAGTTGCCGGGGATCAATGGCACGTTGCGCATGGCGTCGAGTTTGTTCCGTATAATACCCCGCTTGTGAAAGGCATTAAACCGGACACAGAAGCGTCTCGGATTGCCGCAGAGATGCAGGAAAAAGAAGGGTTCAAAGGGGGCAAATGGGGAAAGAAGGTAGATTGTTTCCCTACTATTCCGGCTCTTCTCCCGCACCTTGCTCAGCATTACGGGTCAGTAGATGCAGTGAAGGCGTCTATCATGTTGGAAAATTGGGATGAAACGTACATGCTAATTCAAGCGTGTGCCGTGTTGCAGTGCGCCAACGTAGAAACTGAGACGATTTCTCCACCCGATAAATTAAATAAGAGCCGCTTGGCTAAAGGTCTTGCTCCGTTTTTTGAATATCAGGTGATGACATTAAGTGCAGAGCGGGCCGGCGGTGAGAAAAAAATGCACTTACGGCGCGGGCACATGCGCCGGCTTTCTGATCGAGTGATTTGGGTCAGACCGGCTATTATCGGAAAGTTTTGGTGATTGCATAAGAAGATTGCTTGCGCGCCTTTGTGTATCTAGATACATCAAAATATGAGGCGGGACACCACACCGCTCTATGCGGCGCTATAGAGGCGCGCAGAAATGAGGTTCCAATGAAAACACTGGTTATTGTTGAATCACCCAACAAAGTTAAGAAAATTTCTGATTATCTTGATAGCGGGTATCAGGTGGTTGCCAGCGTCGGCCACATTCGAGATCTGCCATCAAAAACATTGGGGGTGGCTCCCCCTAATTTTGTGCCAGAATATGAGCCTACCGAGAGAGGGGCGCAGATCATTGCGCGCCTTAAAAGTCAGGTATCACGGGCCGACCGCGTGCTTTTGGCGACTGACCCCGATCGAGAGGGGGAAGCTATTGCATGGCATCTTGCGCAAGCCCTGAAGCTAAAGAATCCCGAACGAGTAACTTTTGCCGCCATCACTGAGGAAAGCATAAAAAAAGGCATTCAGGATGTGCGGGGAATAGATATGGGCCGTGTTCGCTCCCAGGAAGCGCGGCGTGTCGTGGACCGGATTGTGGGGTATCGCGTATCTGAAGCCTTATCCAATCAATCGGGTGAGAATTTAACGGGCGGACGGGTTCAATCTCCTGCTGTTCGGCTTGTCGTCGAACGAGAACGGGAAATAGAGGCGTTCCGGTCTGTGGAGCATTACGGGGCAGAATTGGATTTTTCTGCACCGAATGGCGCTATATGGAAGGCTAAATGGGATACGAAGCCTAATTTGCCAGAGGGTGCTGATTATATCCTAGATAAGTCATTGGCTGTGGCCGTTGCGGGGCTGCGTGATGTGCTTGTGGTTGATTTCGCTGATAGTGAGAGACGGCGCGGGCCTTATGCGCCTTTCACAACGTCATCCTTGCAGCAAGCCGCCAGTTCCCGGCTGAAATTCAAACCGCAAAAGACAATGGATCTGGCTCAAGCCTTATTTGGGCAAGGTGCGATCACGTACCACCGCACAGATGCGCCCAACATGGATGAAGAGGGTGCTGCCTCTATCGCCAAATATGCTACAGAGTGCGGCCTTCCGCTTGCAGCTAAGCCGCGAAAATGGAAAGCAAAAGAAGGGGCGCAAGAGGGGCATGAAGCTATCCGGCCCACTCATATTGAAGAAAAAGAAAGAGGGGAAAATGAGGACGAAAAAGCTCTTTATGCCCTGATCTGGCAAAGGGCTTTGGCTTCTCAGTTGGAGGATGCGGTTTATGCCGTGCGATCTTGTGTCTTGGAAGGATCTGCTCAGGGTGAGAAGATCCGTTTTGTTGCCACTGGAAGTGTCTTAAAATCTCATGGCTGGCTGGACGTGTACAGCGAGGATGAAGATGACAAGAAAGATCAGACTTCAGACAATCCAATTCCGCTCTTGTCCGTTCAGCAAAAAATCTCTGCTGCTTCAGGGCAGATCACAACGCCAAGAACAAAAGCCCCGTCACGATATACAGAGGCATCCCTGATCCGAGAGCTTGAAAATCAGGGGATAGGCCGACCGAGCACGTATGCCGCTATTATGGAAAATATTAGTGAGCGTGGATATATAGCAGAGGCCAGAACGCGTTTTCTCAAGCCGACTTCCATCGGCTGCAAAATTGTTGATGCGTTAGTAGGGCGGTTTTCGTTCGTAGAAATTCCCTATACGCGAGACCTGGAAGACCGTCTGGACGCCATTTCTGAGGGGCGTGGAGACTACGAGGCGGTTGTTGGCGCTGCTTGGGAAACCTTGGACAAGGAATTATCGTCTCTATCGTCTGTAGAGATCCCCCCGGAGTATCCTTGCCCAACGTGCGGGAAGGCGATGGTGCGGCGGAAGGGATCTAACGGGTTTTTCTGGGCCTGTACCGGGTATCCTGAATGTAAGACCACCCTGCCAGATGCCAGAGGAAAGCCGGGGCAAAAGAAGGTTTCAGTGCAGCCGAAGCCATCAGGGATAGCCTGCCCAAAATGTGGGAAGGATCTGGTTCGCAGAACCGGCACATCCAAACCGAAAGAAAAAGGGAAAAAAGGAGCACCTTACGACTTTTACGGTTGCTCTGGGTATCCATCATGCAAGGCGACATATAAGACCGGGCAAGACGGAAAGCCTATTCTCGGTTGACCCCATTAGGAGGGGGGAGGGGAAGCAAAGCCCCTCTTCCTCTAAAGCCCTAAAATATTGCCGCTTTCGAGCGGTTTTTTCTTGCGCTCAGTAATGTATCCCGATACATTAAATGAACGGGACACCACACCGTTTCTTTTTTGGGAGGCTCAACCTATGTCTTTACGTTCTTATGGTCTGATTTCGGAATCTACCGGCACTGTTGTCAGGGTTCGAGAAAGTCTGGCAACTGCTGTGCAAGAGGCGCGGCGGCTGGCATCCGCAGGCGGCCCTATTATCGTTCTGGGTTGCCATAGGAAGATCCGGCGAGGTGATAGCCTTGGGGGCGATTTAGACGGGCAGTTTATTGGCCGCTTCAGGGGACTGAAGCGTGAGCGTTATGGAAAAAAGGTGCCTGCGGGGATTGTATGTGCATTTCACTAGAAGCGTTGCATCTTTCCTGTCGTGTGCCAGGTCAGGGAGTGGATGCTGTTGTGAAAAAAGATAAACGAATGTTCTTGCGTGTGAGGCCTAGTGTGCTGGCTGAGATCCGTGCGTATGGGGAGGAGCATGACAGAATGACGGCTAGATCCGTGATCCTGTCTGGTTTGGCTGCATTGGGTATTCCGGTGCCTGAAGCTGCACGGCTTGGGGTTCGAAAGATGCGAACCGGCGCTCAGGATGCTTCAGAGCAGGAAGATAAGGAGTGTGTGTCATTCTCCGTATTGCTGCCTGAATCTGTGTGGCGACACCTTTCTTTGAAGGCTGCGCGAGAAATGAAGCAAAAGCGTACTATCATTTTAGAAGGGTTATCAGCTTTGGGGCTGAAGATTTCTGATGACATGAAAGCGGATATTTCCAGATTGGAGAAAGAATAGATGAATCACCTAGCTTTGCTTCAGGTTTTGATTTTTGTCTTGATGCTTCTTATCTTGGGGATAGTTCTTCTCCAGGCCAAAAGCATGATAGGACAGCGAAAAATCCTAAATATTCAGCCTGGCGTTTTAATGGAAAAAGAGGGCTGGGATGCTTTTCTCTGGGTATCTTCCAGCGCCCCTCAGAATCTTTATGTTGTGCCGGCTGTCAGGGTGGTAGATGCCTTTCCGGCGCTGACATCTGATAAAAACACGCTGTTTGGTCGATTTCTTGAGGTTTTTAACCCATTTGCCAACATCATTTTAGATGCGGTTGTGGTGAGCTATGACACCGGTATGGTTGTTGCCATCTCTCAGAGGCCCAATGATAAGCATATCCGCCATATCAAACAGGTTGCTTTTGATGCAGGCGTAACGCTGATTGATGTGGATTTGGCGAAGACTATCCCTTGGGAAAAATTGAATGCGTCGGTGGCTTTGACTTAATTGAAGACAGCATATCAGCAACCCCCGCTGACAAAACTTGGGCTTGATAACCCAGAGCAAGCGGGGTTGTGTGCGAGTGATAGTAGCCTACAGCTTTCCAGATGTTGCCGTGTGCTTCATGCCGGTAAATATCGAAAATCCCCCCAGACATCGCCACATTAAAGCATCCATCATTGATGAGGCGGCTTTTGACTTCTGCGGAAGGAAGGCCCGTTGCATAAGATAAAACCGGAATCCAAGAGGTGTTTATCTGCATTACACCTAGATCATCGGTTCCGTTTTTATTGTGCGCAACAGTGCCAACAGCCCCCCCCTCAACATGATAAATTCCGGTCAGTACGGGCTGGGGAATGTGATAGGCGGACGCCGTAGCAATCAGGCATGCCATCCATGCAGGTGTGGGCATAAAAAATTTCCGTGCAATAAATGATAGACCATCTTACTTCTCATGATGTAAATGGTGCAAGGAAATATGAAGCGCAACAGAGAAGGGGGATTTTAGGATTCTTGCCCGCATACGGATAAGGTGGACTCCATCCGACCGCGTAGGCTCAACCCGGCGATACTGGCTTATCGCCTCAGTTTACGGGCCGAATGGAGTCCGCTGCATCACCACAATGCAGGGCGGCGCCAAAGACACCACCACCGGCAGCTTTAGCGCGAATTTCCGTGAGAAAAAAGGCTCTTATGTGATTCAGCTACGTTAGCACTATACTGAAAAGAGCGATGGTGTTAGGAATCGGATATGAGTACCCAAGAACGCGACAGGCAAAAACTCCGCCGTTATGCGGCCAAGCGAAAGAAGGAACTGGTAGCCCAAGGCTATCGGTACCAGACGCTTGCTCTGGCGGGTGATGTGGTCGCGTGTTTGGAACAGGTGCAGTCAGATCATGGTTTCGGGAATAAGGCCGAAGCGATGAATTGGCTTATTAGGCAGGCTGTCAAAGCCGGTGTGATTGAAGGTATGGCCGTGAAAAGCGCATAAAAAAATGGTCCGGTGCATAAAGCACCGAACCACCCGAAAAATCTATTAGGTTTCCCTCGCAAGAAATCTTATAGCAAACAGGATGGTTGAAACGCAAGCAGTTTTCTGCGGGCGATGATCTTTTTTGTGCCTATCGCACGGCCCTGAAAGGGGCTGTTATGAGAGTTTGGAAAACAGAAGAAACTGAAGCGGCTGCAAAGTCGGGAAGGCGTAAATTATCGCATGATGCTAAAGTCATGCGTGGGAAAATCACGCAGGCGCGCCACTATACGAGCGGCTATTTCCCTGCCGTTACACGGGCTAAGATCTTGGCCGTCTGGACAGAAGCCTCTTATTACTTCCCGTTGAGTGATAAAGCCGTTCGGTATTTGACGTTCATGCTGCAAGAAACGGAAGCCAATGATTGGTCTGGTCGCTGGGTACCAGTGTTTGGCCGGTCGAATGCCGATATGAGTGAAATTTTAGGCGTGGGTGTGACACAGCTTAAAGCCCTGGCCCGTGAATTAATTGATGCCGGCTTGATTCTGCCTCACGGAGAAGGCCGGCGATATGTCCGCCGTGATTATCGGGACGGTGGCCGCATAACCAACGCGGTTGGGTTTGATCTTTCACCAATAGCGTTGAGGGTTGACGAGTTAATCAGCGTTGCAAAAGAGAGACGCGCTTTAGAGCGCAGTATCAAGCGTCTGAGGCGGGATGCCCGACGAGAGGGGGCTGAGTGCCTAGCTCTGTGCGAGGACGCATCAGAGACGCGGGAAATACGGGATTTGATGGACATTGCTCGTAGCGCCCGTGACCCATCAGCTATTCAGGCCGCGTTATCCCGACTTCAAGCTAAGCGCCTGACGATGGAAGAAGCCCTAGCTGAAGCCTTTGGCGAAGAAACCGACCCTGAACGGTCAGTTTCCCGACCGTCTATAATACCTACAACCCCTTTATGTCTTCATAAGACAGTAGCAATGAAGCAGAACCCCTGCGGGGTAAGTCTCAGTGCCGCGTCTAACGACGCTACACAAAGGGCAGAAGAGAAGGAAGGAACGCCACCATCTCTCTCTAATGCCCAAGAGCATAGCCTAGAGGATGATATTCGGTCGGCCCGCATCACGCCTATGGAATTGTTTAGGACTGTTCAGGAGTTCTCTTGGGTGGCGGAAACTATGGGATGGAAAGATTTCAGATCATGGAGATCCGCATTCGATGTGGCCGAGAAATTGTCTCATAGCTTGGGAATAAGCCGGGATGCTTGGGGCCAGGGCTGTGCAGTTTTAGGGGTGAAAGGCGTTGTTGTTGCTGTTGCCCTCATAGCCAGCCGTACCGATCAACATTTTGTCGCCTCAAAAGGCGGCTACTTCAGGGGAATGGTAAGGGCGGCAGAAGAAGGGAAACTAAATCTTTTGCCCAGCATTTACGCCATGAGAGAACGCTTGTCCTCAACTGTGCACTGAGAAGGATAGACCTATGGGGCTGTTGAAAGATTTTTTCGTTATTCGGGAAATGCGGACTAAGCGAAAAGAGGGAGCAGGTCTATTTTCGATTTTCTGTACGAATGAATACAGCGTTATAAGGCGCT
The DNA here is from genome assembly GCA_008042575.1 of Drosophila watanabei. Taxonomy (NCBI): domain Eukaryota; kingdom Metazoa; phylum Arthropoda; class Insecta; order Diptera; family Drosophilidae; genus Drosophila; species Drosophila watanabei. Next base: position 7,318 of record VNJS01005795.1, on the reverse strand, counting down.
GGAAAAAAGAAGGAATGCCAGCTTGGAAACGTGTCCTGAAGTCATTCCTTCTTAACTGATCCTTCAGCCTCTTCCTGTGCTGAAGGATCTAGCTAAGCCGTGAGTCTAGAAAAGAACTAAAGCTAACGTGACGATGTTGATACAGAGACTAGCAATCAGGAGGTACTGGACTAAGCGGGCAGAAGATGAAGTGTGGCTCAATTCTTCTTTCACGCCAGCTCTCACAGCTTCCACAACGTCTTTTGTGGCTGCATGTACAATGTTTGAGCCTGCCGTCTGAATATTTCTTACGGCCACACGCTCCGCTTCCATGATGGCCGCTGTTGCATTTTTACGGAGCCGACCGCTAGAGCGTATAAAGGCAGCTTCCGACCGAGAAAAATAGGTATCCAAAACGACTTTGTTTGCGAGAAGAACCCGAAAAATCGGATCATCCATATCAATCAGGATACCGTGCTCGGCCAAGAGTTTTGCTATCGTTTCCCCGTCAACAGTCGTTTCTGCTACCGGCCCATATTTCTGCTTATTGGACATTACTGATTTCTTCTTTCAGCCGGTTCCAGATCTCACGAAGCCGAGCTTGCGCCATGAGTTTGAATCCTGATCCTGGCTTGGTTGCTTCCTCAAAAGTCATGCCTTTAGTCATGACCTCACGGAAGTCTTCGCCGTAAGTTTGGGCGTTCAATGTTGGAAGGCAAATAACGGCTCTAAACCGATCTTTATTGGCTTTGATGATTTGAATATTTTCCCAATCAGGATTCCCGTCTCTGTCCAAAACCTTACCAAAACCGTGATATTCGTTAATCCACAGCACTATATCGGCATCTTCAGGAGCGGTTTCTAGCAGCGTATTCAGACCTTGAAGCGTATGCAGTTGGCTGGGACCACCAGCAATAACAGTATGAAAAACTGGACGCCTCTTAATGCTGCGTAGGATGGAATAAACAGGACCATTTGAGAGATATTCAGTCAGCGGTAAGAACGTGCTGGCCCCTGAATCAATCACCACGTCATGAGGTGTTTCTGCAATCTTCTCTACCAGTTCATCAAAGATGCGTTGATTCACTTCTCCATTTTCTACGATAGGCAGGAAGAAAGGATCTAGTGCCTTAAAATCGGATAGCGAAGCATTCACAGGGTCAGCGTCAATGCACAACGTTTGGGGGTCTTGGTCCTTCAGATATTGAGACAGGAGAGATGCAATAGTGGTTTTTCCTACGCCGCCTTTCCCCTGCATCACAAAATGCACGTCAGTTGTATCAGAGGAGATCTTCTTTGCGGGGTTTGCTCCGGTGTCTGACGATGGATTGTGAGCCGGGGAAGTGTGCTGTTCTGCGTTCTTCCCAACTGAGGGGACGGTTTTTTTCTCGGTCATTTGTTTGCTGATCCTGCTTGATTTTTTCGGGTGATTCGTGAGGTGAGACCGCTGGCTTGGTTGCTTGCGCAGGTATGCTTGCGGGCTGGGGTTGTTCCTTTTGGGCTAAATACCGCTTCTTTGCGCGCAAAAAGCGGAATCTGAAGACTTCCGGCGATACATCGAAGATCTCTCCATATCGCTGTTTGAGGTCATCTTGCATTAGCGCAAAAGACCATCCGTTTTTTTCAAGATTGGTTATCATTCTTGACATTTCACGGAATAAGATAGGACGGAACGCATGAGGACTATTAGGAAAGTCACTCTTATTTGTGTCTGTATCGTTCATCCTATTAAACCCCTAACACGCGGCGATTTCGTGTATTTTATGTGCAAAATTATATGATACTCAGCAGCATTCGGCAATCGCTTATGTGGTATTTTGCGTTTTTTGGCGTAAACGTCTTTTCGTCCGTTGACGTTTAGGCGTTTACGTCATAGATACATTAGGGATCACCACAAAGCAGGATTTACCATGTCAATAATCACGATAGCGTCAAGCAAAGGTGGACCGGGAAAGACAACGGTTACAATGATTCTGGCTCTCATGCTCACGGAACGTAAAGTGCCGTTTGCACTGATTGACGCTGACCCAACTTTAGCTTTGTCGGACTGGGCACGAGATAAATGTGAGCCAGAAATTCCCTGCATCATAGCGACAAAAGAGGATGCAATGGTTGATGCGGCCTTTGCGCAAGACGCGAAAGGGCTAGTGGTGCTGATTGACACAGCAGGCTTTGATAACCCCACCACCAGAGGCGCAATCACGATTGCTTCCCATGTTTTGGTGCCGGTTGGGGTTGGTGCGTCCGACATCATGCAGGCAGAGGCTACGGCACGAAATATCGCCCTGTTTGGCAAGCAGCAGAGACGACCGATTGACGCCAAAGCGTTGCTCAACAAACAGACACGAACACGCGCCTCTCAATTCGTTTTTGACGAGGCCCACAAGCTCTCTATCAGCCCTTTGTCTGCGACGTTCGGCCAGCGTATTGCCTACCCTGAAATCTCTTTGACAGGCGTGTTGCCGGGACCTGGAGCCGCCAAAGAAGAGATTGATGCAGTGTATGATGAACTTGCGGGCCTTGGATGGTTCAAGATCGAAGAGGACGAATGATTATGGCCAAACCAGCCTTCAAACCGAATAAAGTGCGCCCGTCAAAGGATCTGGCCTTAGCTATTGCCAGAGGTGAGCCATTACCAGAAGAAAGGGATTTATCTTCTTCTCATGCCCAGCCTGAAGCAGTTGTACCGACTATCGCTCCTATCAAAAAAAAGAGCGTGAAAGCGGGGAAAACCGTCTCTTTAAACATGCAAGTTTCGCAGGCAACATGGCAGGCTATATCTTATAAATCTATTGAAGAGGGCATAAGCCGAAAGCTTCTCATTATGCAGGTTCTTCAGGCGGCAGGAATTGACGTTGATGCTGCGGATCTGGCTGGGTTTACCAAAGGTAAAAGCAATGAGTGATTTTCCAATATATTCCATTTAAAGGAAGTAAGATAATAATTTGAAACAAGGAGGGATCAAAATGGATATTTATTATTACCCAAATGACTTGATTCGACTGCAAATTATGACTGTTGCGATTGCTATCGGTATTCTCCTTTTCTTAGGTCTTATCTTCAAAAAACGGCAGACGTGGCTCTGTGTCACTTTGCTTTCATGGTTAGCACTGTTCATTTTTTACGTGACACATGCACCATCAGGCACCCCATTACCTTCGTAAGAGGGAAAATACCCTTATGTCTAGAAGCTCTTGATAACCAATATTGAGGAACAAAAAAAAACCACCTGATAGGTGGCTTTTTTTGTTCCATTTTAGACTTTGACAGGTGCCACCGTAATAACACGGGCCAGTGCAGTAGGCCGCATCAGAACACCCACTTTGGGAGGAAGGGCTTTAACCACGTTTTCGGGAATAACGTATTCCTGAACGTCTCCAAAGGTTCTTTTGGCTGACCACGTTTCACCGCCCATAGCGTTCACATCCGTCTGCTCCATCCGTACAGACCGCTTAGAGGTGTCACCAGTCGTCTTAGCAATCCATTCGGCTGCATCCGCGTCTGACCCCCCAAAGATCTCTTTGATCTGGCAGTTAGTCAGCATGGCTTTCAGCGCGGCCTTACCGTTAATGGTTTCGTCTTCTGGATTCTCGATGTCGCCAAATGACTGAAACGCCATAGCAAGAGTTGCACCCTCGCCGGTAATCGTGGCGAGAGCGCCCAGGATGGTGCGAGAGAGCAGGAACTTCAATTCGTCGATCTGGATTTCTACGTCACGGGTCCGCAACCCATTCAGCCGCTTAATTTCCTGACGCATTTCAATGATGAACGCACGGGTAGCATTCAGCAAAACTGGATTTTCCAAATGTCCCCGAAAATATACAACCGCGCCTTCAGGGTTCATTAGGGTGCGTTCTAGGCTGAAACCGCCATCCCCGCAGATCTTCTTATAAGCGGCCATTTCCATAAGCCGAGAGACAACTGATTCTAGTGATTTCCTTCTGGCGCTGTCTTCATCACGGTTGCCAATATCGGCTTCCTTGATTTCTATGACTTTATCCAAGAGGTAGGGGATTGTTGTTTTGTCCCCTTGTTCATCAGCCTCATGAAACACATTCACAAGATACCGACGAGCTACGGCCTTATAGAAGTCTGCATTATTGCCTTGCTCTCTCAGGCCCATAATTTCATTGAAGCGATCACGTCGATCTTCAGGCGCTCCATGCACGAATGGGGCATATGTGCCTGGGTGAAGATCCGAGACAAGATCCACAGATAAAAATGCTTTCCCGTGCTTTCCGGCTTCCTGTTTCAGCACACTTGGCATGTATTTATCTGTTTTGGGGTCAACATGGATAAGAACCTTACCCCGTTTTATCGCTTGGGCGGCCCAGATCTGGAAGGTGATGCCTTTACCAAATCGCGTCGTACCGACCACCATTTTATGGGTTTCGTCCCAGGTTCCGAGATCCACATAAACCGGCTCTTTTGTCAGATCGTCTAGGCCGAGAAACATCTTATCGGCCTTATGATATTTGGCCGGCTCATAATCAATCGCTTTGTATTTGGAAATTTCGTTCTTCATATCAGACACAGTATCTTCGGTCTGAGTGATACGCATTTTCCGCAGGAATTTTGAGATCCGAGGGACAATCCACCGATGATAGCACATACGGCTGGCTATCCCTGCAATCAGAAACAGAGGAATGAGAAGGCCCCATTTCCAAGCTAGGGCTTTCAAAAGTTTATTTAGTGCTTCCTCTCCAAAGCTACCATCGACAGTGGAGGCAAATGCAAGAAAGAGGATTAACTCAATCGCAATGCTGCCTAGAAAAATTCTTCTCAGCACCAGCATAATCATGCCGTGTGATGTGAGATCTTTATGAGGGTGCAGGGGCACCAGCCCGACCATACCCAAGAACAGCATAGACCAACACATTCCCCAAAATAGGTATGGGTCCATCGCATTCTGGAAGGCAAAGATCGTATCGTTATGTCGAGAAAAAGTTGCCAGCATCGCGGGTTCTTTCTTGGTTGAGCCTCTTCATCGTGTGGTGTGAAGGCAAGCTAGGGCCGGGGATGAACAATTAAGTTCATCCCCGGTAACACTACCAGTCGCGTTAGTCCCAACGGGAACGCGAGAGGTCTAACAAAACGACGGCGGGCCGAGAGGTGGTTCCCTCGTGCGGGCCGATGTCCTGCCATATAGTGACCTCTGTTTACAGGCAGCACGTATCCGATTGGCAATCGGATTTTCCGGCCTAAACCGGAATTTCCGAATTATCATCGGATACAAACCTCTGATCCAACTATCAGAGTGATTTTCAACACGGACGGACCGTGCCGAAGATTGAATTGCAGCGATCCCGTGGCGAAGCATTAGAAATGCCGGGACGCTGTTACGAATATGTATTCGTTCATACGCCCTTCCTTCTCTTGTGCCCTTTTCACGTTGCAGGCTGTGTTTCCAATTAGATTCATAGGCTTCTGTCACTGTAAGCATTAACACATCAATTCTCCCTTTGTGTTGGTGGGGTATATCCCCAAGTTTTGGGCATTATGCCCATCGTTAGACAGGCAACATGCACTCGCTTGGAGCCTGTATCTTCAGATGCAGTATTAAGGGGCTGGGGCGCTACGACGCGCCACGAATAGCCCGTCATAGTCTTTCCATGTCCTCTCTCTACGGCAGAGCCGAGATTCAGGTTGAGTGTCGGCCAAGGCCGCTTTGTGAGCGCCTAGCCATGCCTTGCGCTCACTCATGATTGGATTCCGCAAATGCGAAACCGGCACATATAGTAAGAGCGCGAAGCGCCAGAGATACCTACGGCATCACAAATCTCCTTCATGTTTTGCTGTTGCTGCGGTTCCGGCCGGAATGACCAAAACTCACTATGAGAAAGACAGGAGCCACCTATCTTCTCGCCTCTTATCAGTCGGTACCACCCGGCTAATAAGAGGAACACTTGCCACGGCGCAGCCACGCGCCGATTGCCGAATTACCCTACTGCCTAGTTCTTTCGAGACTTTAGCGGCATGAGGAACCACCCTCATTAAACACCGCCTCTTCCTAATGCTTCGGATAAACCGCAGAAGGAATTTTCACTCTACTAAAACCGCTCCCAGGCATAGGCCATTGCATCGGGACCACCGATGCCGCCCTTAGCCTTTCCCGTGTTATCCAATCGGATCTTAACGAGTAGTACGCAAGCATCTCATAACGTGGCTAGGCTCTCAGAGCCTTTCGACAAACTGCCGATTTGGGGGGACCGAAGTTCCAAAGCGTCTCCCTTACTCACCATCGTTACTTCCAATTTTACCCACCGAAGGACTGAAGCCCCGGCACTTGCACTTTCTCTCCGCACAGCGTCCTACTGAACGCCGTTACAGGCTTGAGCTATCCGATGATCTAGGCGGCTTGCGCCCCCTAGTACCGTCTCATCCAGGTTTCCCCTCTGAGACCCATGACAGTTTCCCATCATGCCATCGCCCACCTGTGCGGCACACGTTATACGCTCCCGCGCATCCCGTGGATCGGGCTGATTACCGACTTTCCCAACTGGCAGGGTGCCCTGGTTACGACCAGGGCACCCGTGTCCACGTCGCCCAACTTCATTGCTTTCCTTGATGTCCATATACAACTGTCAAAGACCGGCACGGGTGCCCGTGCGAAACATAAAGGCGATTGGGTCGAACAGGGGGATTTCACCCCTGAGCGCCCGTTGCAACCGGACGAGCCCGATTAAAGGCATCCGGCTACAGCAGTAGGTCAGGAAACGGTGGTAAGCCGCTTCCCTGCCCCGTGCTGGTTAGGCACGAAGCACGCTCCCCCTAACGGGTGGAGCATCGGCTAATGGCAAGTGAAACAAGAAGACTAAGAGGAACCGCATTTCTCTCCTTTCAGGCGGTTCAAAACAGAAGGAAGCCTTGGCGGGGCATCCGAATGGAAGGGAAGGACGAACCGAGCGCGTGGCGGGCGCTGGTCCGACCGTTAGAAGGTCGGGCTGGCGGCCCTGTTGCTACTCGATCCGGGTTCCTACCCCGGCTGAAAAAAAATTCTCGACTGGCCCATGCCAGCCGCAAGCGGTTGGCATGGCGTCTAAGCATTTTTTCTCTCCATTGTGAGTGATGATGTGTCCGGCGCTTGGCTGCGCACGGACTGGAAAACCAGTCGTGTGCAGCTTTGGCAGGGCCGCAACATCTGGCTAAAATTTGGGTGGCCTCGCCACCCTTGCGGGTGTCTCGGTTAGTCAAATCTCAGCCCTCACGTCGGATGGCGATTGAAAGAACGGATTGGTGCTTGGCGGGCACCGATCCTTTCGGATGGCACCCGTTGGCGACGGCTTCCTTCCTCTCTTTCGCCCGCTACCTAACGGCGGTTGCGATTTGACGCGCGGCT
>VNJS01005794.1:0-17400 GCA_008042575.1 Drosophila watanabei | reverse complement strand
AACAATTTGTATTAAATAATCATTTGGCCTTGCAAGGTATTATAATTCAAAGATAGTAACACTTTGAAGGCTTCACTTTATGTATAAATTTGTATAAACTACAATTTTTTTTAAATATATTAACATATAAAACGTATTAACATATAAACTTCGACTTTCCTTCCATGTTTTTTAATAATTTTTTTTGTATTTGCTTTTCCTTATTTTTATGCCACAATTCTCGAATTTAGTTTATAAATTTTCGTTTCTTTATACCTATATGCCAAGCATCTAATATCTAATTAGTGTTCCTACCCTTAAGCCAGTTATAATATCTACTTATTAAAGTTAATCGTCCCCGAAATAAGCCATAATTTTCTTTCCCTGTAACTCTCACAAATATTGACAGCTGTCTCTGTGGCTCATCGCGCAACCAGCCCGATTTACATAAATATTATTGCAAGACTAATTAAATGCAAGTATTAGCCGGGCCAGCTGCCAAACGCTGGCACAAGAATTCTCCGGCCACGGGACACATTGTGTCCTGTAGTACACAGTAGCGTATCCTGTGACTGCGCCTTGGCCCGCGGGAGATCCTTTGTAATTAACGCTGCTTATTTTTCGCGCTTTTAACGGGGGGTTTTGGCTGCGCTGTCCCCCCTTTGTGGGGTGTGTACCGCCCGCTGCCACCTGATATTTATTTACCTGGCCAGTTGTGTTGATGACCTGTTATCATTGCCCCGTTATAACAATAAATTCAGCGGCCAGCATTCAACGTTCAACGGCGGTGACAACAACACTGGGAGCTCGCGTTGTTGTTCTTGCACGGTTTGCCGTTGTTTTGGCAGCTGTCGTTGCAATTAACCAGGCCATAATAGACAATGGCTCTAAAGTAAATTCATATAGCCAACCTATGTACTTACGTGTGTGCATATATAGTTTGCAACGGATCGGTATGACATTTGTAAATTGGTGTGGGAAAAACCGGCAGGTAAATTAATGTACCCCAAAAAACCTTAAAAAATGTGTATGAGGGAAAAAAGCTGAAATCACAATGGGAAAAATATGACAACAGCAAATAGAAGTTAAAGAAAAGGGCAAAGAAAATATCAACACTAAGAAAAGGCAGGGAAAAACATCAAACTAACTGGGAATATTTTAGTAATTTTGTAAAAGATGTTGGGAAAATACAGCAATTTTTAAGATTAGTAGCAATTAAAGGCAAACACATTTAAACAGTTTGTTTTTGTCTAAAGAAATTTTATTTAAATTGTATTTCAAATGGGGAAAATTAAGTTTTAAAATTAATTTGGTATTAAAATTTAGTAAAAATATAATTAAAGTTAAAATTGCACTTATATTAAATCAAATAAAATAAAAGTAATTATTTACAGAAAATTACATAAAAATGTAATGACCAAATCCCATCTAAAGGAAATTGTAAAAATCTTGATGACTCTTCTTGGTTTCTTTTCTGGGAAATCCAATGCCATATTTTGACGATCAACTTCAGATTGATTGTTTTCCTCCCGCCCTGCGCCTGAACTGAAATCAATTTTGACTTTGTAGAGGCTCCTTTTACTCCTCGATATAGAGTAAACTTCCGCTTCCCCGGGAGTTCCATAAAGGCCATAAAGCTATGGCTGGGATTTTTAGTACACAATGCGTAGAGCGACAAGAACAACAAGTAGAAGAAGGCGAACTGCATTTTTATGGCATTAAACAAACTTTGAGAGCGTATGTTTTCGAACACTTTTGAAGTTTTATTGAGTTATAAATACGCAGAAATGACTTTGGAGTTGGCCCGAAAGGCCGCCTACAGCCAGCAATTTTCAAATCAAATTTATGATCGATTTATGCAAAGCCCAAAGGCCAAATAGGCCAAAACAAAAATCGCAAATAGGCAGCGCCAGGCGTCGACATTTGAGTAAATTATCCATACCGAAAGGGGGTGCTGAGGAAAAATCGAGGAAAATCAGGGGGAGTGCTGGGGATTTATGGGCCTAGCGTCACGGAAAAAACTGAGGGGAAACTTTGATTGACTGCTGCGCTTGAAATGCTTTGATCTGAGAACTCCGATCTGCGATTTGCGAACTACGATCCTGATAGGCGGAATCGATGGATCAGTCATCCACCAAGGCGACGTCAACAGATGGCGCTCGGTTAGAGATTAAATGGGATCTGGTATTCCAGAAAGAGTATATTCATTTCATAAAGTAAGAAATTAGGTAAACAAAAATAATATCATCAAAGTAAGGTCAAAGAATATCTAGAAATAATTGTTTAAATATAATAGGTATGTTTTAATGCAGAAAATATATGAATTATATATGTATATTTATCGTATTATATAGAAAATGAAAACTAGTTTAAAAATCCTTAAAAATATTTTTTGAATCCCAAAATGTTAGTTAAAGTAATCTTTGATCTATAGACAAAAAACATATGTTGCATAGATAGAATAACTATATTTGACGTGAAAGTATATGAAAATCAATATTATAACCTTGCGATAAATCGATAATCAGCTTTAAAATAAATTAAATATTTTTCGTATATTTTTCGATTATATCAAAACTATTGATATTTTTATGTTAAAGGTTCTCCGATATTTTGAAATATTAAAAATTTCGATTTAAATAATTTTATGATATATTCGATATGATGCTACATCCCTAATGTTAATGGCATCACTGACGAGGATCCCTGTTCTCCCCCTATAACAAATGGAGTTATCTCCCGGCCAAATTGATTATCTACGCTGATGCTTGGTTTATTTGGCTTATCAGGCTTTTGAGGCTTTGATGTCACTACGGATACATCATCATCCCGTTCGTACCGAACAGTCATATTCCGACTCAGATTAGGGGCAATGTTTATGCGTCACTGTCTCTGGCTTTGAAAGTTCCTCTTTTTTATTTGTGGCCCGTTTTTTGGGCCATTTGATGCTGCCGCCGAAGTTGCCAACCAGTTGACGCAACATAAGCAAATAAATAGTAAGGGAAATCGGGGAATTACGGGATAACGAATGCGAAATGGCAAATAGCTATCCCCGATTCAGCACTATCAAAGTGCCGGGCCCGACGTCGTCTTAGGCTGAAAGTCAAATAATCAAATTCAGTCGATCTAGACTCTAGAGGAATCCGCAGAGGCAATCCTCTGGAAATCCGCATCACGCGTCCCAGCCAGAAATACTAAAATCCATTGTTTATTTTCTAATTTCGTTGGCGTGTAAATCACGGAAACGACTTCTTCCCAACAACTCGTTGGCATTCCTTGGGCGCAGAAAAAAAGAGTAGACGAACAACGTGGAAAATATATATGCAAACAAGGCGAAGCAATTCCCTGATTCCCCGATTTCTGGCCAGACATTTTGTCGACAATTTCCTGGGAAGTGGGCATAAATCAATTGCAAAAGCTTTCCAATGGCTTTTCCGGAATTTCTCTCTTGTAATTATGCCGGGAAGCGAAAACATCGGACCGAATGACTGACTCCAATGAGGTTATATAATTGAGGATGGGCATTGGGCACTGGCACTGGGTTGAGGCATATGATTATATTTTATTCCGAACGTCTATGGACTGCGAGTATTTTCCATGAATCGAACGGAGGCCCATAAGTTCGAAATCATTCACACTCCGCCAAAAGCCCACACCTACGCCCTACTCCCTTCATGAATGAACAGCGGCCATTCAACGAATCCGGATTCCTATTCCTATTCCGAATCCAATTCCATTTCCATTTCGTAACCGATCTGCTCCCCCCAACCAATTGTTAAACAATCGAAAACTGGAAGAGGTGTATTGTTTAAACAATTAACAATAACATAAATGCATGCATAATTACCGACCGATATCGTGTGTAATTTCAAGAGCTTTCGACGGAAGCCCGCTCCCCACGACAGCCGCCAGAGCGTCGTCACAGTGACCGAAGCGGAGCGATTGCTGGATAGGATTGGAGATGCCCAAAATGGGCAAGTCAAACTGAACAAGTCTATATTTCATCGCTGAATATAGCTGGATTTATTTTTAAATATTTTGAAACTATTTTAAAATTTATTTATAGAATTGTTTAGTAATTTGTTAAAGCTTAGAAATCGGTAAGCCTAAACAAATATTAAAAAAAGAATATATATCTAAGGTACTCTATAAAATCTTTAAATGATAATACGAAATATTTTAAGAGGGAGTTTATGTCTCTTAAATTTTAATTTTTTAATAAATAAAAATAAATGAGAGTCTCTAAAAAAGTTTAATATTTTTGTTCGTTGAAACTCTTTATAAGCTTGTATATTTTCCTAATAAAAATCTTCTTATGAATCTGTTTTAAATCAAATCAAAAAGTGTAGAAGGCATGTAAAAGGCAGGGAAAATATCAAAAATATTTATTACTTTGTATTGTTTATATAATTTTTTACTTTTAAAAATTTTCTAAAAAATATCGTTAAAAAACTTCTTGTTCAGCACTGATCCCCGTGAACTGATAACGCTGCCAAGGCATTCGAAATTGGGCAACAGGTGTGTACTATGTTATATGGTACAGGTATTATTCATACTGATCGCCTCGACCACTTGACCAGCTGAAAGACTTATTGGGAAAGCATTCTCAAGTGCCTTTTCTGGCCCAAAACATTGTCAAATGGTTTCCAACCAGGACTTGATCCACTCCCAATCCTCATGCTATTTTCCTCTGGCGCCAAGGTGTTTATCGTCCCCATGGCAAGCTAAACAAACCGCAGTAAATGGAATCACCCGAGGAGGAGGACTAGGTGGAATGGGAGGAGTGCCAGTGGGAGTGGAGTTTTTCGAGTTCATTGCGCCACGGGCGCACTGCAGATTTATCGCCCACGGAGGTGGTAAATGCTCCGAACAACGGAGATCTTGGGCTATAAAACAGACACCCGAACTGGACTGCCTAGCGCCAGCTCGTGCTGCGACCGCAGACGGGTCAGGGCATGGCTAAGGCTACGGGTCCAGGTCGGGGGCCTGTCTAATCCGTAATCCCTCACATATGGCAGGGAAGTCGGTTCTACTCTTTCAGCAACGAGGGGCGTGTCCATGGACAGCTGAAAGCTGTATTGAATGAAATGAAAGAGAATGCAGATTAATATATTTTTAATACAATTTATATAACTTTAATTTTAAGTAAATTTTTAAATGTGAACAATAATATAAATATTTAACCAAGAATTCCCCACAAGACTTGATCTTAGCTAACGAAACCTCTCAACAATGTAATCCTCTACTTTCCTAACCAATCGATCATCATCAAGGCCATGTTAACACTCCCTGTTTACGGAAACCAATCTCATATATGTATATATCGTCTATAATAATCACAAGTGGGAGAAAGCAATGCAACTCATTTAGAAGCATTTAGAAATTGGCAGAATAAATCTCTTCGGGGCGCAGAATGCAGTTTACATGGAAACCATATGGTGGAGTCCCAAGGAGGTGCTAATTTATGGTTACGACAGCTTTTTGGCGTTCCAATGTCTGGTCGATCCAATGCATTGGTAAACAAACAGGCCAACAACAGGCGGAGATCGAGGATGGAGAGGCCCTCGCAAAAATGCCAAAACCACCTAGAAGAGATTGGGATAATGATCAGCCAGCGGCCGTTCCATGGCCAATTCTGCATCGCTCATTCGCCGAATACTATATTTATTGATCTGTTTGTGTAACCCAAATTATAAAAACAGAAGCCTTAGAAAGTGCACTTGAAAAAGGAAAGTCTTTCAATTATTTTTATTTTTTATTAATTTTTAATCAAGGTTATATTTTTATACATATTTAATTGGAAAAGAATTATTAGTAAAGTTGATAAATTTTTTAACAAAATATATGTATAAACAAATAATGCTTCTAATAAAAGGCTTTAAAAATATATTAAACTGTAATTTCCGTTGTTAAAACTATTTTTAGAAATGAATTAATATTTAAGAAGTGTCTCAATTAAATTTAAATATTCATTTATAAAGAACTAAGGTATCTTTACTAAAATATGGTGAACATTTTATTTATCACTTTTGACATTTAACACTTTATAGATAATGAAAGATAAATAAGTACCAACTATTAAATTACATTTTAACGGATAAAATACTATTTTTTTCATATACAAATTTTGCAAAATATCTAGATAATCTTCCAAACTTTTTGCAAGTGTCCCGATCATTGATCATTGTCGAGGGGGCGGTCGACCTGGCAACTCTAGGCATTCGGGCAGTTTCAGATCGATTGTTATTAATTTGTTTGCAAACATATTTCATGCGCTTTGCCCAATTTCATTCAGCGGGGCATCTCAGCGGCCGCAGCCGCTGCCGCATCTCCTCCTTGCCTCGCATCCCAAAGATATGTGCCAGCCAGCACAGATGTATCTGTGTATCTGCGTCTGCTGCACTCATGCTGCGCGTCGAAAAGTCTACGATTTCCGTTCCTCGTATAAATCAACTGGAGAAAAACTACAACCAAAGCAACAACAGATTTTTCTTCATTTTTATCTATTTGGAAGGGAAAATTGCTGCCGCTTCTAGTATTTATTTGTGCATAATAAGTTTTTTTAATGCTACCAGTGGAGGTGCGAAAAAGGGCTGTGTTTTAGAGTCTGAATACAAGCCCCTTTACGGCTACGCCTCTGATAGTTTTTGGGGATTGTTGCTGCTTGTCTGTGGATATCAAAATACCATACAAATCGTCAGCTCGTCATTTTTTAGACAGTTTTCTCTTCGATTTATTATGGTGTTTGCTCTGGGTGTGTGAGGAAGTAAAAGTCGAACAGTGCTAGAGGAAAGTAGAGGGACGTGAGGATTTATTGGGGAAGCAGCTAAAAATATTTGAATTCGATTTATAAGGATACTTAAAAGTTTGAGGAAATTAGCTAATGTGATGGTTTATCAGTAAAACCTGTCTCTTTGAAAGTTAAAGTTTTTATCCTTAAGTCTTGCTTTTCTCTTTTAAGAAAGTTTTCGCACCAACCCTTGATGCATTCGTAGCTGCCAGGAGTTGGCCTGGCAGATGATGCACAGTCAATCCACAAAAGTACTCTTTATCCTTCTTCAGAAGCAGAATGCTGTAGTATCTTTTCGTCATTAATATTTCCAACGAAAAGCTTGATGCATTTATTCTTTACATTATACAAAGTTAAAATGTCATTTATGAAGTAAAAAGCCCAAGTTTTGGAATTGTTTAAATCAATAATTTAGCTTTCAATCATTATAACAGGAAATTCAAATACGAAGGTATATAATTTTAATAATCTCACATTTTTTATGCACAAAATGTTTAAAATAAATTGTACTATACAAAAACTTCTATAAGGCACTGTGCATATGGCCAGAGACTTGGAGGCGCTCATGTGGGGATCGGAGATTGGGGGACTGCTTATTTATGTACATGACCGTTGTTGGGTGGGTTGTGCGTGGTGTACGTGTACGTGTGTTTGAGAAGCAATTCATTAATGAATTTTAAAATGTTGCTAATCGATCGTTTGCGCCACAATTAATGTCAGCCCGTGGCAATTGGAATGTGTTATGTGAAATTCCAGCCGCCTATTCCTGATTCATTTCGTATTTCCCGAGTTTAAGTATAATAAAGTGAAAGAGAAGTGAAGACAGCCTGTCGGGACCTGGGACAGGGATGAATATCTGTTTGGCACTCCTCAAGATCCTCAAGAATATAATGCAAATCGGCCTAAAGTAGAGCACACAACCAGATAATATTTTTTCCATCGTTCCCTGGATACATTCTATTCTATTCTTTGTTATTTTTTTCTCACGGAACGTGAAACACTTGGTGCCGCGCTGTCTGCACGAGCTGTTCTGGCAATTATAACTACAACAATTACAACAAAAGCAATAACAATAGCAACAATTTATGCCTGTGGCCACAATAATTACAGCAACAGCAACCAAGGGTCCTCAGACAATGCATTTCTGCTGGCCTTTTTCAGAGCCCAACGGCTAACTCTAAGCCTATATCTAAATGAAAAAGAAAACAAAGATAAGGACATAAAATCAGAAGCTTTTAAAACCAAAAGAAATAATTCAAAAACGAAGTCTGTTTGCTGTTGTTACCACGCCCCGTCGGCAAAAAAGTGTTGAGGAAATTAATAAAACAAATGCCCAAAAAGTCAGCGAACGAGCAGACACACGAGACGTGAATTGTTGTAATTTTTAACCAGTTTGCCGAGCAAATATTTTATCAACATATTTTCAGAGACAACACGCCGCTGTTTGTCTTGAAAATATTTAAATATTTACATTGGGAAAACAACTGCAGCGAGGCGAGCGACGAGAACGTGAGTCTACCACGCCGAAGACGTTGACAAATTACGCATATGGAGGAGAGAGGGGTGCAGCCACCCAAAGGGGGTTGCTTGCCACCCAGAAAAAAGGGTAGGATTTCCCCGTCAAAGGGCGTGGCTTATTGGCCACACAGAGCGGTTTAAAGGGGTTAAAGGGACTTACGTTCGGGGGCTAAAGAATTGAAAATGTTTCAGAAAGTAATAAAATTGGGTTTAAATTTGGGAAATGTTTATAAACAAGAGTAAATTAAAAAAAAAGAAAAATATATTCTTTACAATTCTCGCATTCTAAATATTTTCTTACTTAACTGGAGTAATTTATTACAAGTATATTTTCCATAAATAAATAAAATGAATATATGCTATATATATTTTTTTTAAATAGATATTAAAAGGCTTATTTTCTTCAATTAAATTATATTTAATCAAATTTCCCTCAAAATCGCCTCTTCAGATATAACAATTTCAGCATTCCCTGAAACGTATCTCCCACTCAAGAGAGTTCCATACAAATTGCATGTCAACATCCACAAGTAGCCGTCAGCAAGATTATTAAAAACGTATCGTAACGTAACGCCATTAATTATGCAGCTGATAAGCAATAAAAACACATTCAAAAACAACCAAATTAGACATATCTGCAGCTTGTATCTGTATCTCAGCCTTTGTAACTGAATTGGAAAATGTATCTGCGACCGCAGCAGCAGCAGATTAACGAAACTCCGGCAGCTGGGCAAGAAGCAAAAAGAAACGTGTCGTCAATGGCGCGCGGCTAAACAAACAAGGCCAAAAAAAAGATGAAGCTATGTGGTAAAAAAGATGCAGTCAAGGCTGATCGAGGAGACACATCAGATATCTATATATATGGGAGATATAGCGAAGAAGTTCCCCCAAGGCGAGCACATGTCAACAGGGCCGAAGACGAAGATTTCGCAGTCAATTTGACGAGTAACGCCCATGAAAATGATTACTGTGCGGGTGAGGAGGAGGAGAGGGCTGAGAGCTGCCAAGTCTAGGCCAGTCTACCCTGTTTTCCAGCCGAAGCATATTAATTGGTAAGCCATTTTGCGGCCCAGGCCTCGTTCCTAACAAGGTTCCTAACAACGTATAGCCCTCAGACCGCCCTGCAATGAGCAATTTCCTGCTGCCTACACTCACCGTCGTCGTCGAGCCAAGACAATTTGTCCTAAATAAACATTTCATCTCTCTTCAGCAGCCACAGCAACCACAGCCACCACAGTCAGCACAGCAACATCAGCGGCAACACAGCGACTGCGACAGCAGCAACATTTTATGAAAGTGGCAGCGGCCAACCAAGGCACTGAGAAAAAAAGTGGTGGTCATGACACTTTTCTACAGACATTTTAATCAGTTATAAGCCTGCAACGCAGTGAAGGAGTCGTTTTCGCCCCTGTAAATCATATATTTTCTTGATCAGCATTATAAACCAAGTCAATGTGAACGTGTTTGGACGAACAAAAAATTTACTCAATTTTTTTTCGAAATTTAATAAGGGGTTACATTGTCAAAATTGCGAAAAAAAATAACACAACATTTTAATTTTTAAAATTTTTTATTTACAATTCTAATTTGTTAAGCTAATAAAAAGTAGCATAACTGAAGAACTGAACTGAATTGAAATTAATGCATATTTGGCTGGGTTACGATCGATTTTTTCAAACCAAAGTCAAACTGCAAGGGTATATAAACTTCGACTTTTTACAGTAAGCCTCTTTTCTTAATTGGTTTATTTTATAAACAAATAATTTATTTATCATACTAAAATAATTTACAGTACACCAAATTGCAGAGTGGTTCCTAAAGGGTCTGCAAAAAGAAAGATCTTAAAGAAAATATCCTTGAATATTTTAAAACTTCATCCAAACTAAATTAATTTAATTATCTAAATTTTATTAGTATCGAAATAACCAAATTAAGTACCTTATGTTACTATTTTCTCCAAGTGTCTCTTTGCTGATGGCTCTAGTGACGGGTCGAGTAAATTGTCTGTCTGAAATGTACCACCGTTTAAAGGCAGACGCAGAGCACCCGCCCTGCATCCCAGAAGGGCCTGCTCCTGCTCCTGCTGCTGCTGCTGCTGCTGCTACTGCTCCTCTACCTCTTCCCTCTCCCAC
This sequence comes from Drosophila watanabei, assembly GCA_008042575.1. Lineage (NCBI taxonomy): Eukaryota > Metazoa > Arthropoda > Insecta > Diptera > Drosophilidae > Drosophila > Drosophila watanabei. Next base: position 6,981 of record VNJS01005794.1, on the reverse strand, counting down.
TTCCTGGCCAGTACTTCCCCGAGCCCGATTCCCGGATCCCTTTCCTTCAATTTCCTTCGCTCCGGAGTCGCAGTCGAGCGTCGCTCATTCGCCCGTCGCTATATGCTAAATAAACATTTGGGCACGTCATGGCTTATTGAATTGTCACTTATGCCCGAATTCGAATTTCGAGTTTCGTTTGGAGTTTGGAGTTTTTGTTGCCATTCCGAGTTACCCGAGTTGCCCGAGTCACCCTCGTTTCCATCCGCCTTTTGGCTGCGCTTTGTCGCCTTCTCAATTGGCATTCGTAATGGCGACTATCTGCCATATCCATCTCCGTCCCCTGCTCCTCATCCTTATCCTCTTCCTGCGACTCCTGCGGCATTTGTGGCCACTAAAGTGCTTCCATTTAATTAGTTTTACTCCCTGGAAATTCAATTTCAGCCATTTGCCCTTTAAATGCATTCCGAGGAGCAGGGCAAAGAGGATCGTTTCAAATAATCAATAATCGATTTATGGTGTTTACTCTTGGGCCGAGGCAATGGGAACTTGTATAAAGGATGATATTGTATAAGGGTATATGTGGAGAGCCGGTGATTGGATAGGAATATATGGAAAATAAGTCATGAGACTTGGGAACTTAAGGGGTAAGTGTGGGAATACTTTTTTATGAACATATTTTGTGAAGATAAACTTACTCCTTATAATAAGCAAAAAGGTGGAAAAAGCTGCTCTTAAAATTATAATGAATTTATTTAAGAATGCTTATTAAATCTGTGTTAAGTTCTGTAATAAATAAAATAAAGGTAATATAGAGGTACATGAAGCAAAATAAATAACGGAGTAGAATACAAAAATCAGTATGTAGTTATTTAGCTCGCCTTAAAACTAAGAACATTTTTCTAGAATTAAGAAAAAGGTTCCATGAATTTAAGGCCAGGCACCATTAAATGAAGGAAAGCCACTATACATTAAATTGTTAAGGATTAACTTTTCAACTTTCCAATAATTTACTGAAGTAGTGAGTTCTGTTTATAGTTACTTGCAATTAAAATGACTCATTTTTTTCAAGATAAACTTATTCAAGAAAAAAACACTTTTAAGCTAAAAAAAAACTTTTAATTTTATTATATATACGTTATTATATTTATACGTTAATTCTTTTTCATTGTATAGATTCTTTCCACACCAATAAACCTGGCATTAAATAACAAATAAACATTTAATTATCTATTAGCAAGCTGCATTAATCTGGCAAATCGTATAGCTCACAGTCTAACGCATCTTGATTTCAAATCCCATCATATTTTGCTTTTAAATTAGCAGTTGAACAAAAAGCCACACCAACAAAAAATATATATAGGAAGTGAAATCCATCTATCCAAACATTTTCATTTCATAAAAGTTAATTAACCTGAGAGCCACATGCAAAGCATTGACTATTTAATTGAAATATTACACAAATCTATGCATCATAAAATTTTAGAACAAATCATTCAATAACAAACAAAAGGCGGCAATCAAATCTGCAACGGAATGGAAATGGAAATGAAAATGTAAATGGGAATGAAAATCGAAATTGAAATGTTTCAGGCTTCATTAAAAAATACCGCCATGCAGGCGGAGGAGCTTGTGCCGGTTGTGTGCACAATTTATCCGCCGGATACATTTCAAATAAATAACAACAATAGACGGACGGACGAGCGGTGCGAAAACAATAACACCAAATTGTTAAATTACAATCGAAATTACAATTTCCAATTTCAGTTTCATGACTTCCGTTTAATAACAAAGAAATCGCATAATCCGTAGCATAATATTTTCACAATTAAAATTTCAAATAAATTTCTAGCCAAAGCGGACCAAAATCAAAGCAATTACAAAGCACACAGATATATAGATACATAGATATATATATTCAGTGCAATAAAATAAATTAGTACAATTGTGCGGGGCAAAAAAATAAATAGAAGAAAAACTCGCGCGCTCTCGTTTATTGACACAAACACAAAGGCAAATCGATTGCGAAAATAAACAATGGAAATTAGCAAAATTATGCAAAATAGGCAAAGGCAGCGGGACAATGAAAATGACCAACCTGACCAGGTTGTTGTGGCTTGTAAAAAATCAGAAATCGCTAAGCAAATAAATACAAGAAGGCGGCCATCAAATGAAATTGTTGTCGAATTTTCCCTCGTTTTCGGCCATTTTTCGAATATCCCACGTTTTATTGCCATTGTCTCGGGTTCTTTTTATTTTTATTTTATTTTTTTATTATAAAGGTGCCTTCGGAAACTTGCTCATAATCTGCCAGCGGAAAATATGGCATGTGTAGCGCCATCCTGCTCGTTCACACCTTGGCGCAAAAACCTTAGCGAAAAGTATCTAAAGTTTATAAATATTTATGTATCTAACTGGGGCGTGCCACAACCACACACCACACAAATTCAAATCGGGGACGATGGCAAGTATTTTGGCGAAATTCGTGCGAGTTTAGGCCACGCCCACAGCGCTAACTGCACAGCAGATACAAAAGTATCTCACAGATACTTGGCGAGAGAGCCAACGCTGGCAGCAGCAGCGACAGAGCAGTAGCAGCAGCATTGGCAGCAGCACAACACCAGGGCTAGTAGTGAGAGGAGGGGTACTACAACAATTGGCAATTGAACAATCCAACTCGTTCGGGCCGCGCAGTCTGCCTCCGCGCTTCACTCCAGATCGTCTCCACAGCACACTCATCCCATGGCTGTATCTTAACTATACCCCATCCACACCCCTTCCCCTTGGGAACTTGTTTTGACCAGTCGGTCATCGGTGTGGCCATTTGCCTCACCTCCACACAGAGCCAAGAGCCGAGAGCCAACGGCCAAGAGTCCGTCCGAATCACCACATCGATGGCCGCACACATAAATTACTGGCAACAAGCTCGTTCCACCTTCCCCGTCTGCACCTCGCTTCGCTCTCTGTCGCGGCGACCTGTCCATCTTGGTTGGTTTTACCTGTCGACACACATAGATACGATTGTGTGTGGCTGTGTGCGTGTGTTTTGCGAGGACTGAGACTGTGTGTGTGGCGAGAGCAACCTCAAAGATAGTTCATTTTTGCCGTCGCTATTCACAGATTTTGCGGTGAGTAAGGAATATGTTAGCTCAAGATATTTAAAAAATTATCGAAATAATAAAATTATTTAAAGTCTATATAATATACAATTACATATAATAAGTTTCTAGAACTTTTTATAATAGTAAATCTAATTATAAAAATACTACTAGATATATTTTCTTGAAGATAAGTTGAAAATAAGAATTATGGAACTTCCTTTAATAGTTGATATAATTATATAGTGCATTTTTTAAGACCTTTTAATTTATTGAAAAAATAGCAATTTAAGCACAGAAAACATGCAAAACTTTTTGAAGAGATGTAGATAATATTTTAATTTACAAATAAGAAATTTTGTTTCATAAAACTCAGAAAAGTATATTGTAAATTGAGTACCATATCAAATAAACCATGGAGTTTTTAGACAATAAGTTCTTCTGTCTCCATTATTCATTAATTATGTTCATTGATAAGGCAAATGGGGTTTTGGTTGAAGTATCTAGCAATTATAAAATATAATATATATGACAGCCCCTTAATTGAATTCATCTTAGCAAGTGTAAACTCACATAAAACCTTTAGTTACATTTCATTACATTACATGGCTAATTCAAGCTTATTTGAATTAATTAAATGGATTTTTATCCAATAAATAAACTAGAATAGGAATTGAATTGAATATCTATATCTTGACAATCCAAATAAATCAATTTTGGCAGTCCAGAAAGATCAGATATTAGTTTTCTCAATTCAAATAGTATTTTCCCTCTAATGGCACCCTCAAATCGAAGAGATTTTAATTAGCTGCTTAAAATAATTAATATGGCATTATCAATGTAAGGGATTTGCGAAGCAAACCCTCATATATATTCCAATTCAGGCAGTGCTATGTATTTACTCTAACACCGAGCCTGCAATTAGGTAAGCAAAACAAGCGAGGAAATCGAATAAAATGGGTAGACATCATGATCCAGGATGACTTGTCACAGCAGCAGTTAGCAGATACTTTACCTTCGCAAATGTATCTCTCTCTGCTACGTTCGGTTTTCCGTATGCAAATCGAAAGTCGAGCGAACGAACAACTGTGGCCCATTAAACCTCAGACGACTGGGGGCTAAATTGCAGCAGGAGCAGCGTTTTCACAGCATTGGAAATTTTAAACCAATTAAAACAGCTGCTGTCAACGCTGCGGATGCGTAATGAAAAGAAAATATTAATAAATCATACGTGACCAATCAATTTCATGCGTTTAAAAAGAAAAACCCTCTCGAATGCCCGGCAAAATTGCACAAATGTGGAAATGCAAGGGAAAATTGAATAAAACAAGAGCTGTGAGCTGCGAGCTCTGAGTTGTGTGTGTCGCACGCACAGAATCAATATTTAATTTATAATTAACTTTACAACATGAAAAACAAGCGGGGGCAAACAACAAGGAGTCCTAGGGATCAGTTCGCCATATCTCTTCCGCACACACACACAAGGAAATTCCGGAAGGTAAATGCTAGATGGTAAAAAGAAACCACCGAACACGTGGCGGCGAGGGGCGACATGACATTTCGTCGGCGGGGATTTGCGGCGGCTTTAAACGCTCGCCACTATGGGCAATTAACGCGGCCATACGCAAACAGAGGTCTGATCCTTTAGACAAACACTCCCGTTCCCATCCTCTGTTCCACCAAAAAAAAAAACGAAATAAGGAAGGGGCGATCCACACTGACAAAAAGCGGGAGTTCCATTTAATGGTTTTAATAGAAAACTACAACTTTAAATAATAAATCACATGCAAAATAGATGAACAAAATAATAAATAGGAAACCATTGAAAACTAACTTTTGTTTTTCATATTTAAGCTTTAAAAACTAAAATATAAGTCCTTATTATTCAAATTTTTTTCTAAATATTTGAATTAAATGTTTGAACATGAAAAAACAGCTTAATTAATAAATATCAAAGCTTTACAATAAGGCCTTTTAGTTTTATTTTACCTTTAGCTTTTTAATGTATGTACTAATTAATGATAAAGCATTCTTAACACCAATTCTAATTTATTTATAAATACCACCATTTTCTCCCTGTGTAAAAAGCAGAGAGATTTGAAGGCAGCTTCCATTCGGGGGTAAGTTTGCCTCCGTTGCAGCCGCAAAAAGGGGCGGCTAAAAGGCAGGGCAGGAGAGAGAGACAACTTTTCGGGGTGCTAATTGAAAAACCCAATATTTGTCTGGTGTGTGCTCTCGGGGTGGCTCTCCGTGCACCGTACTTTAGCTTCAATGGTGGTAACTCCCATGGCGGCCATTTTGCCCGGCGATCGCTGGGAAAACTTGCTCGGGAAAGGTGGCCAAAAAGAGGAAAGAAATCAGTTAAACAAACAGGAAACGCCCCGGAGTACTGGGACGAAGACTGTGGAGAAAGGTAAAAGGCAAATGTCAAGGGCACTTTCTACAAAAGCCGGCAAGAGAAAGAGACAAGTAAATTGCATTTCCAAATGAAATTTGTCTTTACATTATTGAAATAATTAATCTAAAAACATACCAATAATTTAATAATATTTTTGTATTTATATATTTATATTTATAAGGTTTAAGTTAAATTACAAAAGATGTGGTTTATTTTTTTAAAAATGCATTAATTTTTAACATTATTAAACTGCTTACTTGTTTATAAATGGTTTATATTTCAATAGCAATAAGATGATTATGATTTCAATTGGAAACTTTAAACATGGTGATTGTAATTTAAAACGCGATAAATTATTTTTATTTCTCAGACTATTAAAACAATTTTAAAAACTAAATAATCTGATTTATCAACTAAAAAAAATGCTGCTTGCGCTTAATAGTAAACAGAAAGATTCCACAAACTTCTTTATTTCTTGCTTAGCTCAATATATGTTTTTAATGAATTTTCTCCCAGTGCATCGTAGAACTTAAAGTTTATGTATGGCATAAAGAAGTTGTAACCGTATTTCTAAATAAATTAAATTTGTAAACTAATGAATTTTTAACCAGTATCTCAGTATAATCTCGATATCTCTCATAAGCATTAAGAGGCACCACAAATGTCTCCTTGGACTGACACAGACACAACTCCCTCTAGTTGCCACCTATGTATGTGTGTAAATCTGGGCTATGCATCTGAACGATGTGGCCATAAACATCAACAGTTCTGCACCTTTTTTAATGGGCATTGCCATTATGCGCTCGCCGGCTTTTTATGGACTTGCCCTGCTCGCTGCACCGTAGACGTTGCGTCGACAGTTTTTCCCAGAAAAAAACACAATTGAAGAAGGCATGTGCCCAACCGGATTCCGGAGCAGATCCGATCCCCCACAACCCCATCATCGGGCACTCGGCACTTATTACAGATTTGATATACAGCCCAGGAGGATGGAGTTTCGAGGAGCGTGGAGCTCGGAGGAAGCCCTACGACAACAGGATTTCGGAATGGCAGGGCCTTTAAATGTTTGTATTATTGTTGGAAATAAACTCTGACTTTATATTGTCGGGGATTAATGATATTGTTTCCCCTAAATTTGTTAATTACTAGCAAACAAATTTGTGTATACAAACCGTGCTTGAGTTTTTATGCATTTTCTATAGAATTTTTGAGTGATTGCATTGGTTGAACGAGACTGGGGCATGTGGATGCTGGGTAATCGGGTGAATAGGAGTTGAGGATATATATATCTTAATTTTTATTTATATATTTTATAGAAATATTTGTTGTCTAGCCAACAACTTTTTAAGATTTTAAGCTTGTTTTGGAGGAAAGAACTTGTGACCAATTGTAAAACTGTGATTAAATAAAAACACGTCTTACTTCGTTGAGTTATAATTTCAAACTGATTTTATTTATTTTATTCCCTACTTAAAGTTAACATTGAATTTCTTATATATAAAAAGA
>VNJS01005788.1:0-26083 GCA_008042575.1 Drosophila watanabei | reverse complement strand
TCATTTCCGGCTGCAACATTTGCATTCAAATCGCTGTGCCTGTGTGGCGGTATGGTGTGCAATGGAATGTGCACTGAGGAAAAATAAATATAACAAAACAAGCGAACTGCAAAAAAATCCCTAGAAAAATACTTTTGCAAAATGCTTCAGAGATTGGTAAAATGTTTAATTGTTAAGTGATTTTAAATCATGTAAAAATGTGTCTAAAGTAGGAAAGTTTTATTTAAAGCCCTATCTCTTTGAGCAGAATTCTTTTAAACTCTTTTTAAGTCATTACTTACTTACTTAGATATTTTCTCAGTGTAATCTTTGGTGTGGTTGTAAGCGCTATATAAGTAGACTCCCAACTGGTTTTATATTTAGGCGTTTGCCTCCGTTAAAAGCACAGAAAGAAAGCAATAAAAAGCAGCACGCCGCGAATGCGAGCGAACTGATGCTCCTGGCGTCTAGGAGCGGGTAGCTTATGGGCGGCCTTGGGGTTGGGTGGGAGCTGGCTAAGGTTAAGGGAAAGCAGCTGGATGGGGAGCAGCTGTCGCCTCCCACCACCCCCCGTAATTTGTATTGGCTGCCGCGAGTTGGCCTCGCCTGTCTTTCAGTTTCTCACTTCATCAGTTACGCCAAAAAGGAGACTCTACAATAAATTTCGCTGATTGCTTCCGTTCTTCGTTCTCGTTTCTTTTTTATTTTTTTGACTGCCCCTTCGCATCTACGCGGGCTCATTTTTTATGCCGCTTGATAAAGTAATATCCGTTTTAGGTTCACTCGGTTGTAGGTCCTGCCCGTTAGCTAGTCCTCGTGGCACTTTTGTGGACTTTACAATACCCTCCGGGTTCCGAAAGGAAACTGCCAGTAAGTCAGTCAGTCAGTCTGTCAGTTGAGGGTAGAGATTTTTCTGTAATATGACTAATAGCTTAAGCACTTTAAGTTTCAAAGAATTTAAATGCATTTCAAGTTCTTTTATAGTTTAATAAATAATAAGTAAAGTGACAAAAACAAAATTATTTTCACACAATCTCAATGAATATTTAATAAATACAAAAGAAGCAAAACAATCTCCTGAGAATCCTTTAAGTTTAATACATTTTTAAAGATGAAGCAATCCAAATTTTGTGGTGATTTATGGCAACTGTAAAAATATTCTTAAATTTATGACTCTTTGCTGGCTATAAATAATTTATTTAGAAGCTAATTAACGTAATAAAATCCTCTGAAATAACCAATAACCTCAACCCATTAAGGGGTATTAACTACAAGGTATACAACAAAATGTCAGTTGCTGCAAGTAATGTGCCAACTTTGGGCTATAATTTGGTGGACCAACTAGGTTCCACACAGTGCTCCCCTCCCTTCCTAACCCCTTTCCAAATTGCAGCACTTTTTGGGGGTCTAACACAGATTTGTGGCCTTGGCTGCTGCGGGAGTTTTTGGCCAGAGTTCGGTGGCCCACGGGGCGTATGCGTCATATAAGAGCACGCATACGCAGTGTAGGTCAATGCTGCTGCTGTGTGTGTGTGTGCCTGGTGTAGGTGTAATTGAAACTTCCGCTTTGGTCAGTTAGCGCAATTTAGCAAGCTGCAAAAAAGTTAGGCACGGCTGAAGTAACAGGCAAAGTGCAAAGTCCATTGCAGCTACTTGGCTTTCATTTCAATTTAAACTTTGCCAAAACCCCCGCCACACATTCACATTCATAGTCCCACGTCCCACGTCCTCGTATTAAGCTGTGAGAGGAGCCGGCTTGGATGGAAATTATTTAAAATGATTTATTTCACAACAATTTTCATTAGGTGGCCGGCCGTCGGAGACTGCAATGCAGGTTGCGCTCCAGCTCCAGCTCCTGCGCTGCACTAATTCACTTTTGCTGATTTTTGTGGCAAAAAAAAAAGAAAGTGCATACATATATTTGCGAAAAATGCCTCGAGAGCCTTGGTGGAGTGGGAACGCGCACTCATGTTTCATATATGAAATAATTATATGTGCGGTCAGCACAGTGGCTGCCAAAAGGCCGCCGACTGGCTGCGGGCAGTGCAGCAGTTCCTGTCTTTCTTTTTTTTTTGAGGTTTTTCCCTAGTTATTTGTACACTGAGAAATGCAGAGAGTTTTGAGGGGCTAAGAAATAAGAAAATATAGGAAAATATAGGAAATTTAAGGGACTAAGAAATGGGAAAATAATCACCAAATTATTGTAAACTTTGCTGCCTTTCTGGTAGTTAAGGCATTTGTAAATTTTCATTTCAAAAGTGCTGTACTTTAAGCCTTACTTATTTATAAGATTTATTTAAGCATCTATAATTATTTACTAACTAAATATAACTAAAAGATTTTAATACTTTTTACTGCCACTTATTTATTTATTTTATATTCCTTTTAATATTTTTTTTTCTGTAATAAAAAAAGGAAATTTGTGGCATTGCTACATGTTCCGTGTTGCCTGCTGCTCCATGGCGACTGCTGCATAACTTTTGTGGGGATTTCACTCTGGTCCAAGCCACGCCCCCCGGCCTTGTGCCTGCCGCCCCTCCCTGCCTCCACTCTCTCCCTCTGTGTGTGTGCAAAAATTAGTGGCAAACGAAGATGCAAGCGGAAAAAAAGCGGCAAAGGAGAACGCAACTAGCTAAAGGTTAACAAGCGTCGGACAGGCGAGCCAGCCATGGGAATTACCCGGCAGCTGGAAAAAGAACTTGTAATTTTTGGACAGCGAGCACAAAAAGGACCAGACCCGAACCCGAACCTGAACCCAAAAAGCGGTAGAAAAAAACCCGACCAAAAGCGGAATGTTAATGAAAAGCAAGCGTGAAATAAAATCATAAATTGTGCAGCTGGGGGAGGAGTGGGTCCTGCCGTGTCCTGCAGAGTCCTGCTTGTTGTTATTATTTGGCATTAGTATGCACATACGAAAGAGCTGCTGAGCGGGGGAATCCCCCCTGGACTTGGATGAGTGCATTTGCGGCGAGCTTGCAACGATAATGTTCTAGCAGGAGCACTACGTGCGGGGGTGTCCCTGTGGTTAGTTTTCAGCCAGGATTTGCCCAAAGGAGTCGCAGTCACAGTGCTGAGTCTAGACTTGGTCAGCTTAGCCGATGTGGAGTTGTCAGGAAACGTCAGGGACGGAAAGGGATTGAAAAGGCTGCTGAAGTTGACGAGGGTTGAGGGAATGAGCTGGAGTGAAGGCTGGCTCTGGCGTGGGCGTGTTTATTTTTGGCGAAAAAGTTGAATTAATAACAAAGAACCCTTCGGGAAAAGGGCAACGCTGGCTGTTTTTTATATCGAGTCCTGTAAAAGATTTGTTTTTCTTCGGGAAAACATGTTACAGCGACTTTGTATCACTCAAAAAAAATACTAAACTTGGCAAGTTTAGAAACGTTTTCCCCAACTCCTCACACTTGGCCAAATTACGATAAAAAAAGCTTTGACAGGGTGGGAAACCGGGCTAAGGTTTGCAACCAAATTAGTGGGTTGCTTTCGTCACTATTTGGGTTGCGTATTAAATCTTATTAATATTTTGTATTAATTTTTTTAATAATTAGGTAGAAAATAAAATTCCTTTAGTTTTTTATTTTTCTAAACTATTTTAAAGCAAGAAATTATATGAAACATAAATATTTAGCATTTTTCGTACCTTTACATGACACAAAAAAGTTTGGAAATTTGTAATATTATTTAATAAAATATATATCTTACCTTTTCTTTTTTATTTTCTTTAAATATATAAAAACTCAACCTTTTGTATTTTTAGAAAATTGTGTACATCTTTATTAATTGTTTAACTACTCTTTTCGGTTGAATGTTTTTCTCTTGTGTTTTTGATGCTTATTTTCCTCTCATTGATATTCCGCAGTTTGCAGTTTGCAGTTTTCCTTGCAGCTGGAAAATCTGTCCTAGACATTAACTAATAAAATGCATAAATCTGTTAACAATTTGTGTTTGTGTGTGTGTGTGTTTTAGCCCTTTTGGTGGTGTGCTTACATACGTACATTCGCTATGATTAATGCTAATCTGATTGTTATTGTTATTTATGCGATTTATGGCGATATATATATAGCACTTCGTTATATGCAGGAGTTAAAGCCAAGAACCGAGTAACGGCAACAAATAGTTCTGATTTCAATATATATCTCTCTATATATTCCACCTCCGACAACAGTTAAAAGTAAACAATCAATAATTCATAGTTAATTAATAATCAATAATAATAGTTATGACGTTAGCTATGGCCGGGCCCAAATACGATTTGCACTATACTTCTTGTGTGTTGATTAACTTGATGTATTTTGTGTGTGTTTGGTGTGTGTGAGATATCCCTAGCAGTATGCTGTAATTTCCTAAGTTTGTAATTAGTTTTTTTTTGGTAGTTTTTCCGTTTTTATTTTTTATCTATATATTTGTAGTTTTTACTTTGTATTTTGAGTCCAGCTACAAAACGTTGCATAAAGTTGTATAAAAGTTTTGGTATTTCCATTGTTTCCATTTTGACTAGCGAGTAAATACAAAACCCAATCGATCCGTATATATCCGATATATAAATAACACTATATATATAATAGTACTGTTAGAAACGGCTGCTATAAAATCACTGCCACAGTTGGCCAGCACATCTCGTGTCCCCATAAGACGTAACGTAATCTTTAACTCTAGGTATAAGTAATTCATAAGCGCTAATATTCGTTTAATGCAACAAGTCTATGTGGGATCCCCAACTCTGACTCTGACTCCGTCCTGGTCATCCCCCTCGTCCTCGTCCTCCTCGTCCCCATCATCCTCATCGTCGTCGTCGTCGTCCTCCTCCTCCTCCTCCTCCTCGTCGGACTGCTCGGATCAGTCGAATATGCAGACGAAGACGCGCAGGCAATTCATGCCCACTCTCTCCCAGCAGCCCTCCTCCGTGGGTCGTCCCTCGTGGGCCAGCCGCATCTTCTTGGGGTAGTTCTTCGGGCTGCTCCGGTCACTCAGGTGCACGGGCATCCGGGCGTACTCGGCCCGCGGCTGGCGGAACTTCTCCAGGAGCTCCGCCTGCTGATCGGTGAGGTTCTTAAGCTTTTTGCCTGTAATGGAAAATAAGGGAAAGAATATTAGTTGCTTTATTAATAGGATTGTATTAAAATAACATTTAAATAAACAAAATAACTAAGTACTCAAGAAGAGAATAGAAAAAGAATTTTAAGCAAAACCAACATCTCAAAGTGGTTTCCTTAACTCAATTATCAACAATTTACTCCTCCACTAAGAGGAAATAATATAACTTAAATTATTCAAACGATTGTATTAAAATATTAATTAGATAAAGGAAATAACTAAGTACTTAAGAAGAAAATATAATAAGAAAATTACGTAAAAGTAAGCAACATCTCAAAGTGGTTTCATTAAATCAAATGTAAACAATTTACTCCTTCACTATTTTCCACAAATGTTATATAATTTCTATTAATTAAATATAGTTTTTATCCCACTTAATTTAAAACATTTACACAAAAACTCTCCACAGCTAAACATTTTTCTGAGAACTCTATATATATATTATTTTCTGGTTGCAAGTACAATCAAAGCTATATTAATGCGCTTATCGCCCTCAGGCGCCATATCTTAAAAGCTTAATGGCCTCTTCAAATTAAAACTACTTGAGAAAGAACAGTTACTGCTATTCATAAACTAAAAATATATATAACTCATTCAGAAAATGTATTTACTTAACAAATAAATTACGCAACTTTTATTGATTTAAGAAATGATGCCAAGTATTAATAAAAATGCCTTAAACTAATAATTGCGTATACGACTTGTTGGTGTTATGAACTAATCCAGATATTACTTTAAATCAAAACAAAAGAGGTTTGAAAGAAGGTTATCTTAAACTCCAATAATTTACACTGTTAAGCTATATAGAAGCTAGAGGAGTTCCCTGGCTCCCTTGGCTCCTTTTCAAGTAATTCCAAGGCTTTCTCAGACACCATACTGTCCTGTCTACGAAACACCCTGCTGAGCCCTTAAAGCCCATTTACGTGGCCACAACTAGGAATACTTCAATTAATGACTCACCCTCGAGGGCATCGCTGATGAGCTTGATCTCCGCGGGCGGCAGCAGCTCGATGCGGGAGCAGCAGCTGCGGAACTCCTCGGCGGTCATCCTTAGATACCTTGGCGTGAGGCAGAGCGGACCGAGGACAGTGCGTCGGTTCTCGGGCGTGGCATCGATGTTCTTCCGGCTGCACTCGGCCAAGCTCCACGTGGCCAGGCACTCGAAGAGCGTCACCTCCGAGCGGAGCTGCAGAGTGTCCCGCTTGACCAGCGTCTCCAGCTCCTCGAAGCGCAGCTCACTCATCTCGGGCATGGAGAGATGCAGCTCGGCGTGCATGTCGATCAGCTGGAGTGTGTTGTGCAGTAGGGCAACGCCGTAGTCCTCGGTGGTAAAAGGATTCGGATTCGGAATGAGGTTCACCTGCGCCCCGTCGCCGGCATCGGCGCCGGCATTCTCTGAGGCCGCCGCCGCCGCCTGAGCTGCCTTAGCCTTGGCCGCTGCCTTCGCCTTGGAGGCCTGCTTCCGGGCCAGCTGCTGGCCCGTCTCCTGTGTGGTGATCACCGTCTGGTGCTGATTGGTCAGGGCAATGCCCTGGTAGAACCACAGAGCCTTGAAGATGTCCAAAGCGGTGGCACTGGAGATTCTGAGATCAAGTTCGCGAATGCAGTAGATTATCTGTGGAGAGAGTTTGGAATGAGTTAAGACTTGGTAGAGCTTCTGACTAACTAACTACAAAATACTTCAGTTAGTACTTAAGTTTTATAATCTCGTCTGAGACACTCACCAGATCGGGCACGTTGAAGCGATCGGAGAGCTCGAGGATCTTGAGGAGGTGCTTGTGGTCGCGATAGGGAATGAAGTGCTTCTCCATGTAGCGGACGATCAGCTCAAAGTCGTTCTTGTCCACGTTGAGGATCTGAAAGTGGTTGTCGCTCTTCCTGCCGCTATTCGGACCGGCGTGTATCAGCTTGGCCAGCTCCACGCTCCGCTCCAGCACCGACTTCCTCTCGCAGCGGATCATGTACCGATCGTCCCCGTTGACCACAATGAAGTCGATGTAGGGATTCACAATGATGGGCACTCCTGTGTAGATGGTGGTCTGACCGCGGGAATACGGAGGCGGCATCATGTGCGCCGGCGGAGCACTGGGCGCCGGGGCACTCTGAATGGCGTCCACGTGGTGGCCATCGGGTCCGAGTCCAAATGGTAGCACCATCCTGTCCAGCTCTCTCTCCTCGTTGTTGTTGTTGTTAAAGCTGGAGCTGGGTAACTCTGGCAGGGGATCTGGGATCTGCGAGTCCTTCTCCCTTTCCCGACGCCGCAGTGCCTTGTGGACGAGAGCACCCACCAAAGGGAACTTGGTGACGCGCTTCTCCTTGGTCAGCTGCTCCTCCAAATGGGTGTCAAGGCGTCGTCGCTGGCGGTACTTGTTGCCGGGCCGTGGCTCTGGGCTATTGCTATCCTGGAAGGCAGTGATTTTGTTTGGGAACTGCAAGGATATCAAAGGGTTTTTTTGGGGGTTTTAATATTTCTTGTTTTGTAAATTATTTAAATAATGTTTGAAATGTAAATAAAGGGGAGAAAGAGCCCAAATACTGAACTAACTTTTTAAATTTTACCCTAAGAGTCTTTCCTTTGCAATTTTTAAGCTTAATCTTTCTATATTTTAATTTTCTCTTTACTAAGAGCTTCTTGCAGTAAACTAAAAGCCGCAACAAGTCTCTCCATTGAACACTGAATGACAGATTGAAGAGCTTGACGAATTGGTTTGTTCATTTTATACGCAACACCTTCCCTCCTAGTGGGTCCCGCAGGGAAATACATTTTTTATCTCAAATTATTGAGTGGATATTTATTTACGACCCTCGACAGTGACCAGAGTTAGTCATAGGCGAAAGGCCGATTTCGCCACGCTCGGAAATCTATATAGGTGCTACATTAATAGACGTTGTAAGTACTTTCCCCGCCCTAATGATCGATTCATTGCCGCTTATCAGTCAATGGGCACACTTCAGAACATAAATCGTTTACTGTGTGCTAAACAGGCTTTAATCGCTGATTTTTCGTACTCGACTATAAATTAGCCGGTACTATCGCCGAATGCCAACTAATTAGCCCGGTCAGGGGCTCGGACCGGGTCAGTTAGCATATGTTCCAATCGGTTGATTGCCACCAACTACAGCCTGCAATCCATCATCGTTGGCTATAAATCATGTCCCGTATCGAAAAACGGGTGCACTGCTACCTACTACTACTACCTTCTTTCTGACACCCGAATTTTTGCCCGTGGTACATATATGTGTATATATATAGTATCAGACAATGATAGGACAAGTCCCTCCTTAGTAGAGTCGCTTTTTGGCGAATAAATTCTACGGGGGAACAGCTCATAAGTCACATAAGCGCTACTTCATCACAGTTGACAAGTGTATGTGTACTTTATCGATTCAGCAAATAAATTTAATTTATTTTAATTTAGTTAAGTCATAACAAGCAATTGATTGAAACCATAAATCATGAATATTAAAGGGGTATTTAACTATGAACATTAAATGGGTAGATTTGAGCCTTAAAATCTAGCTTTTAACTGTTATTTAAAGACTCTGAGACCTTGAAAGAATATTTGCAGAATTAGTCTTTTGAGTTTAAATAGCAAATAAAATATTTGCACATATGTTTGGTGCTATTAAACAATGTTTTAATGAACTTGTATTAGGGGAACACTCATTGTCACGAGACTTGACAGCTTTTCTACATTCGATCACGGGATTTACCAAAGTAGGAAGCAGTTAAGGGTGTGCTTATGATAAGATAATCACTTCGATATGCCATTATTATGACCAATATTAGATAAGAAAGTTGTCATCATCAAGAGGGAAAATGTTAACTTACATAAAAATGATTTATAATGGAAAGATTATTGGGGAAAGATTATAGTTTTGGATGATATCATATAAAGAGAGAGATGAGATGATTAAATAATAATAAAATATTAAAGAAAGAATCAAAGCACAAATAAAAGCTAAGCCCTTTTCCTGTCATATCTATCATGATTAAATATCAAATAAATTCCCTCTAAATAAACACTTATATCTAGAGAATTTCTGTGGAAAACTCTGTGAACCAAGACCTTTGTTCGCATTCGATTTATAGTTCCTGTTCTTGTTATTGCCTTAAGTACAATGCAAACAAAATTAATTGTGGCACAGAAAGATTGCGAACAAATTCGCGGCGGTGCCACAGCAGGGCAGAAAAAATTATTAATAAAAATAAAAATAAATTGTATGGCAATTATTTGAACAGTTGTAAGGAAGAAGACGGAATGGAGCTTCGAAGTGTTGACGACTCTTCCTGCGAGACCGTAGCGCTCCGCTATATATTTAAATATTTACCCAGCGAACCCCAGAGCAGGCGAATGGTGTGTGATAGTGTGTGATAGTGCAATAAATAAATTATCGTATGCAAATAAATTTATGGCTGTTCCACCGATCGACATGGGCCTGGGGCGTTATCTGCACAGCAACCACAATGGGAAGATGGGTTTTATGTACAGCACAGGCTTCGAATTAGCACTTGGAATCGGAATCGGAGTCATGAGCCGATTTCCTTTTGTTTATTGTGCTCTATATAATATTGTGGAGCGTAAGCGTGGGTGTGGATCATATATAAACCCTTAAAAAGCCGACCTTGTTCTTGAACTTTACAACAACTGTAGTGTCACTCTACGATTCCCTATCGCAAATTGTTAAATTATCAAATTATATCATTCGACTTCATGCACTTCTTACACTTTATTTGTGGCTCCTGCTTATCGGCCCATGGCCTGCGCTTCCACAATCAATCAAAGGCGATTATATGGGAATTATTTTCTGGGTTGGCAGTGTCACCGAAGGAATATCTTCTTTGATTTACATTCGTCGGGCGAATTGTTGTAATATTTTCATAGTTATTTCTTATACTTGTAAATCACACTAATTGGCTGTAGTTTTAGCACAATGCCGAACCGCACTCCACGAGTTTGAAATATCGACTGCTTTTCTGTTTTTCAATTTCATTCTGCCAGCGACGACGCCGGCTGAGGCAGCGGCTGAGGCAGAAACCCAAGCAGCGACGCCTGGGGTTGTTCGTCTCGAATGCGTCACGATCGCCTCACAAATGCAGTGGAAAATGCTCCCAAACAGGACAGGAAAACTTAATAAATTCTAATATTGCAAATATTTTATTAATTTTAGAAATAGGTTGGTTCTTTTTCTTTATTTTTTAGTCTTTATACAATTCTTATTCTGAGTCTGTTGTTAAGAAATACGGAAAATGATCTGCCAATTTTAAAAAAAGATTTAAGAACTTTAAAATATTTAGATGATTATTTATAAATTATGCCTCTATGAATACTTCCAAACAGGACAGGAAAGCAAAAACCCAACTTATAATTTTTTAACGGCACACAAAAAATTTGAAATATGTAGGTTAATTTTTAAAATATTTTCTAGGCTTTATACTATTCTTCATCTATAATTATCTATTATTACCAATCACGAAATTTAAATGTTAAACTTCTAGGAACTATGGAAAATGATCTACCAATTTTTAAAATAAGGTAAGGAAATATAAAATTGCAAATACAAAATAATTAACTATTCTATTTTAAAAAGAAATTGTATACTCAGAGGTAATGACTTCATAAGTTTATAAACAATTTTATAAGCGCACACAATAAAAATCAAAATAAGAAATCAAAGCTGATTAAGCGGGTTATTTCCGAGCCTGAATTGAGAGCGTTTGATTCTTAAATAAAATTTCTTCAATGAAAATATTATTTCCATGCATAATGTATTATTCATAGAAACATATATTAAATTCAATTTTAAATGAAATTAAAACTTCACTTATTTATTATTTATCTTTGATTAAAGTTCTTATAAAAAAACTCCAATAATAATAATATTTATAAACATATTAAGCAACTTTTAATTGTGTTAGTAACCCTACAAATTTATGTTCGCCCGCATTTAAAGCTACTTTAGCGGTGCAAAAACTTGAAAGAATAAAAAAAGCTACCCAAATAAATGCAGGCCGAGCGGAAATGAACCCTAGACTGCCGCCTCAATCCCCTCCTAGAACTCCCTCCTAAAACTTAAACCATTCGCGAGTCGAATTATCAACTCAATTCGGTGGACAAATAAATCAATTTGTGTGCCGAAAAGAGGCGAGTAACAGAGTTAAAGGGAGCATCATCGCCACTTGGAGGAAGATTTTGCTGTTGGATGAAGCAATTAACGCTGCTTTTTTTTTCTTTGGGAGGTACATAGGTGGGGGAGTGTTTGTGTGGGTGGGTGTGGGTGTGGGTGGGTGTTTAGACTGTTTTTCGAGTGGGTGTGGCGTTATATTTGACAACTGTAATTGTCACAGGCGCTTTGTGTGCCCACGAAATTCGACTTATTGATAAGCAATGCAAATACCAGCCGGAGCGACGCTGAATAAAAAGTATGAAATTCGAATGAGAACAAGGAGAGTGTGTGGCGTAGATGCAAAGAGAAGGAGAGTGTGTAGATGCAAAGAGTGTGTGTAGGTGTGTAGGTTTGTGTGTAATAATAGCAACAATGAGCCGCACAAGGGCTCAAGAGAATACAGCAGTTATTATCAGCGGCCAAGGCCAGGACAAAGCTGCAAAGCTGCTGCGGTTGCCCGAGTGTGTGTGTTCTCTTAGTTTGTTGTGTGCACAAGTACTTATGCAGCGCAGCGAGGGCTGGCACAGAAGTTGTCAGACTACAAGGTGTACTACGCCTGTCAGCACTCGTATCCAGATTAGATAAGCGAATTTTAGTGTCTAAAAATATTTTTATCGAACGTTTAATGCCTGCTTAAAGCTGATTTGTGAACTTTACGAGTGTCAATAAATAGCTGAGCAGTTAGGGAGGGTTGCCAAAGGAATAACGGACTATAGAAAAAAAGGTTAGTATTGATAAGTTTTATAGTTTCTCTTATTAATTAAAGGTAGACAAAAAGTCACCAAATCCCTACCCTGATATAAAAAATAAAACCTTCTATCAAGATTTTGTGCATTCTTAAATTAAAATTCTAATAAAACACCAAAAATCTTACTATTACACTTAAAATTCTGGAATTACGAGACGAAACAACTTAAAAACAAAAACAAAAAAATCTCAAAAGAAGACCAAAATAATTTTGGCGCTACTTTCGTAACCAAAAGTCTTGCAAAATGACCAAAAGTCTTGAACTTTTTTATCAGTGTATCTGAGCAGCTAGTTGCACAGTTTCTCTTGTTATTTAAAGGTAGACAAAAAGTCATCAGATTAATCCCCATTTAAATATAAATCCCTTTTTAAATAAAATTTTTGTTGTAACTTTTTAACCTACCCTCGCGGCATAGGCCGCACTATCATGTTGTGATGATGTTTTTTTTTCTGCCGCTACTGGAGCAGCAGCGTTGACTGCTAATGAGTCCGAAGCCGGTTGACACATGTAAAGCGGAAGCCAGTCGGAGATCGGCGATGAGAAAAAGCATGAGACCCGGCTGGAGGAGGCCTGAACAACAGCAAAAACTGTTAACAGTTAGCACTGGAGCCCCGCGAACGACCTTGACACTGGGCTGCCCGAACACAGGAGGCCCCACTGTAGCCGCCTCGCATTTCCCCCAACATGATCACATGTGTATGCGGAGATAATCGCTAAAAACACGTTTACGATCGCGACGGCGAATCAAATATTTGCATTCATAAGGGAAAATTTAATTAGCAGTTTCAACGCAAAAACAAAGTGGAGCAGAATCGATATTTACCGATGGGAGGCGGTAAAAGTGTTTAATTAGTTGGATTTAGCATAATTACTCACATTGTTGGGCGCCGGTAAATATTTTCAGCGCCAAATGTGCGTAGTTCAAAGCAAACAAATACGAAACGAGACTGCAAATAAACAAGATCCGAAAGAATTCATTGGCAGAACCCAAAAAAACTCATCCCATTTCCTATATAGCTTCCTGATCCGGAGCCAACTCCACCTGCAATTGCGATTGCGGCACTCTTTTTTTGTTCAAAAATAAAACACTTGCCGCATTCCAAAGGCATTGCAGGCAAAAGTTCACAGCCCGAGCAATGGCTCCTCTATATTTATACGCTCCTAATGAGGTGGTTTATTAAAATTAGACCTCAAGCACTGGGAGCTATATGGGAGAGTGCGAGTACCAGGGGATTATGAAACAACCCGAGGAATGGGAAGAATATGCACTAAAATGTAGTTTAGGGAAGACTAAGGGGAGAGAAATCAACTAATTTTAAAGCTTAACTACCTAAAAAGGTATTTTTATAGCCTTGTAAGGAGAGTGTTATAATTCTAATATATAATATATAATGCTTATTTATTATGCTAATAAAAACTAGCATACAAAGGCTTTCCGAATTAAAATTAATGAATTTTTGGCTGAGTTATGATCCATTTTCCAGATCAAAAGTCAAACTGCAAGGGTATATAGACTTCGGCTTTCCCAAGTTAACATTCATCCTTTTTACATTATAATTCAATGAATAATTAAATTGTTAAAAATATATCTCATATTGCGAGAATTTCTGTTTAAATAAACGAATATATAATATTAGATTTTGCAACCTAATCTTATTACAAATAGTTAGTAAGAAAATTATATAAAAAATAATATTCTCAAATATGTTTCATAATAATTAAATTGTTAAAAATATAACTCATATTACAATAATTTCTGTTTAAATAAATGAATATATCATACATTTAGCAACCTAAAAATAGTAAGTAAGAAATTTATAAAGTAATTCTATTCTCAAATATATTTCATAAGAAAAAGAAAATGAAAGTTTAAGGCTTTACTGTTTAGAAATATTATTAATTAAAGTAAAAAAATAAGGAGCATATATTTATAACAAATATTTTGCTTATAAATAAGTTTTTTAATAGGGTTCAAGAGAAGTATTTGTCTTTTAAACGCTAGTTTATGGAAATATTCAAACCTTTTAATTAATAAAACAAGGAAACGTAAATTAAAGCCAAACCTTTCTCTGTGAACAATTATGACGAACAATTTTAAAATGTGCCTAAAATTAAACGCAATTCAATAGAAAAACTAAACTATATTATTAATTAAAGTAAAAAATAAGGAGCATATATTTATAACACATATTTGCCTTATGAATTAGTATAAATGTAAATGATATATCTACGCAATTCGGGTTTTTAATAGAATTCAAGAGACGTATTTGTATTTTAAACGCTAGTTAATGGTACTATTAAAACCTTTTAATTAATAAAACAAAGAAACATAAACTAAAGCCATAACTTTCTCTGTGAATAATTATAATGAATTATTTGAAACTGTTACTAAAATTAAATGCAATTAATAGACAAATTTAACCATGTTCTTAGAAAAATCTTACAAATAAATTATTAACTGTATCTAATTGCCTTTCCAATGAAAAGTTAAAACATATATCTTAAATATATACATCTCAATTAGCTCGATATTTGCATATATAAATTATGAGCAACTTATAGACCGTAACAAATGCGATTTGTGGAGCTTGAACTCCCGACCAGAAGCCTCCCAACTGCAGTTATTCGGATGCGTAATTCAATTTGGCACAGCCCGGCGGCATTGTGGCACCTCCAAGCCATGACTCCCACTGAGTCATCCCTCCATAGGCTCCCTCCCTAGCATGTGGGTGTACATATATATACTATATATCAACGGTATCAACGGTGTGTGTTATAGAACACCCCGAGTACCAAGTACCAGCCAGGACAGCCGAGGAGAATGACATCATTTGGTTTGATTGCTGGCCGCCGTGAGGCGAGAGACGAAAACAACAACACGCAATGGAATTTGTTATTATTTCGACTTGGCCCCGGGAAAACTGCATTACTCATCCATCCCCTGCGAAGATCCAGAAACTGTAAAATCTAACAAAATTGTTGGCCTGCGGCCAAGTGTAACATCAGACAGGGAAGTAAGTGCATTGGGAAGCTGATTGACGGTTGGATCATCTGAAGCATCAAAACAATTACCTACACAGGGAACTATCAATGGTTATCAAATACAAAGATTAGCTTTATTTTATATATATGTTAATGAAAACAAATCTAAATGGAAAACAGCATATATTACTTTGTCTTAGAAACTCAAAGGGTTCATGGCCGCAAAATAACTTGGCGAATTTCCAGCTTTAGTCGAGAATTAGCGAGAATTGAGTGACTGGCGCATATTCATTCATAAGATATATATATAGATTATATTAAAAAAATATATATGAAATAATAATAAGCAAAAAAATATAATATAATAATATAGAATATATAAATGTCAAGGCGTGATCTTTTATATTTGTGGAGTACAACTTAGGCAAGTTTTCTCTTGATTTCTTAACATATTCTTTATTTAAACGCATTAAATATTGTTTTTAAAAAAATTAAACATCGTTTTAAGATTAATTATAACCAGATGTAGTTTACTTCTATAAATATATGCGTTTAATATTAATGATAATAATTCCTTCTTTATTAATCGACTAATAAAAGAGAGATAAGCCCATAGGAGCAATCACCGATAAGAAACCTTAACAGATATGTAAGTATATATGGAGAAAATCTACTTAAATGAAGGGGAACCCCCGGAAAATCGCTATCAAGAATATAGTTTTACATTCGGTTTCATCGTAATAATATTTAATAAGTCTCACGATAGAAAATAATCCTCTAAAAGCATCCATCGAGAATCTTTATGAGAAACTCCGGGAGTCAATAAAAAAAATCTCCAAAAAATTCTCCCATAGACTTCCATCAAACAAAAGGTGACAAATTTAATTTCCAACTCGGTTTTCCCATTTTGGCAGCAGCAGAACTTGAAGCTAACAAAAGCGTCGTCGCCGCCACCCGAAAGGCAAACAAAACACGAAAAAGGAACGGAAAAGGCGAAAAACTCACCCCCCATTGGCACGTAGGAAAAGTGGTGGGAAAAAAAGGGAAAACCCTACGCAACATGTTCCATGTTCGGCGGGGAAAACAAGCCAGCAAGTGGGGTGTGGGGATGAAGAGTGAATAAAACTGGAGCAGCAGCAGAAGCAGCACCAGCGAAGGGCAAACAGAGAAAGGCAAGCAAATTTGCAATTGCAGACAAAAGGAAAGAAAAAGTTTTCGGGAATGGGCATGGGCATGGGCCAATAGCCAATATCAAGAGCGCGACGCTGAGATGGCTAAAAGGAATTAAGATCGGGGTCGGGGCTCAGGGCTCGGGATCGGGGCAACCAGTTGGTGCCAAGGGCGAGGAGGGAATGGACGGTCGCTCGTAACAATTGACAATGCGGCGTATGCGCGATGGATGCCCAGCTGATGATGATGATACAATGGAACACTGACACAGTGAACGAGTTTCCCACTCACACACACACGGACACACACAGACACACTCTCGTAATTGCACCCGCACACTGAGACACACACTCGGAAAAACTTTCCTTTGAACAGGCTTTCGGCCCCGTCTGTGTGTATATTTCATGGATACACAATTTATGTTGGCCAATTTCTCGCCTCTGTTTGTATACAGAATTTCTTTGATTAATTACACACACACTACACACTACACACACACTCTACACCTACACTACACACACGAGACTTACCCTAGTTTATGGCATTAATTTCTGGATTTTAGCAAACTTCAAAATCGTTTTCTTTTTTCTTAAATATTTAAATGAACTTTTTTCGATTGTGTGTTTGCTTAACTTGAATTTGTTTATGCCAATATTTTGCGCTCTAGCCTGTGCTCCTTATAGCTATATAGACAAACTGGGATATATGGTTATATCGCGTGAGATCCGATCCGATCCGATTCGAGAGTTTTGCGCGCCTCGTGCCAAACGGAATTGGGGAAGGCAGCCAAAGCCAACGACAACGACAACGTCTCCGCTCGAGAGCCGAAAAGCGTATATACAACAAAATATATTTCGAGCGGAGAGCAAGTGAAAAGCCAAAAAAAAAGAGACAGCAGGAAAACATACCAAATTTCCCGGGCTGGCGTTGCCACCGTACAGGTCCATGGCCCAGGCTCTGGAGAGCCTTCCTTGCTCCCAGTTTTCTCTCTGGTTTTTCGTATCAGAATTTAATCGTGAAAACTTGTTACTAAAGCTATGAAATTGGTAGCAAATATTTTTTAAAATACATATCTCCGAGAGTTGAGTGGAAAACACCAGCTGTCTGGCAACTTTCCACCGGGGAAAACTCTCAGCGCGCGACATGCGCAGTGGTTGTGGGAGAACGACCTACAGGTCGTATGAGCGCACACTGGCAGACGCAACATTTTCGAGCGTGTGATAACACACATCCGAGGCGCCCGCGTCCGGACTTTCCCTTTCCGGAGACTCCCGACGACCCAAAGAGCAAGAGCATTTAGGGAGGCCCAATTCCGTTTCGGATTCGTATTCGGATTCGGATTCGGGCCCTAGACAACGGAGTGGTGCATTGAGGGAGGTAGGAAATTTATGGCTGTTATCATCACTTGGCCAGGGCCAGGGAGCAGCGCGAGAAGCGCACACAAATATTTCGGGCAATGCGAACAGCCGGAAACTAGGTCAAATCCCAACTAGCTGAGCGTTCGGAATTCGGTGTTTGTTTGTTGTTTTTTCCGGGGAAATACTATCATGGAGGAAAATTGGGAGAGAAATATCTAATTGCTTTCACACTTCAATTGACAGGTTGCCTGTTGTATTTAATGGAATTTGCATTTACACTATTAATTTAATAATTTAGTAATTACTTTAGTATAAAAATTGCTTTGAATATTTTAAATATGTAATTACGTTATTTTAATAATTACAAAGTTTTATTAATATTTATTTATGACTCTGCTTAGACTCATATTTATATTTAGAATATTTTATATTTTCATATTTTTTTTTTTTTTTGAAAATTAGTTCTCGTTAGCAGCGTAGGAAAGCTAAATTATTTAATTCCATCTTTAGCATAAGTAAACTAGTGATTTTTAGGGCATTGAATATTTAAAAGTTTGCTTGTTTTTTTAAACATATATCATTATAAATATAACATTTGATAAACATCGATTTAAAGTTACTAATAGGCACTCACTTGAGGTCTTCTTTGGCCCACATGATGGCCAAAAGTCCAGTGACTGCCAAAACTCATATATTTTCCAATTTGCTCTTAAAGACTTAATTTATTGATAACAAAGCACTGATAAAATTAAGAAAACAAATTTTAGCCAATTTTTTGAAATTTCAAAAGGGTTTACATCATTAAATTTGTCAAAAATTGACTAAAAATTTTTAAACTTTTACAAATTTTGAATTTAGATGAGATATACATATAGCTCAAATAAAAATTAACATAGAAGAACTTTCCAACGTGAAATTAATACATTTTTGGCTTAATTATGTTTTTTAAACCTCTACTTGTTTTAAAATTTGTACAGGAATAATATAATAATAATAAAAAATAATAATAATAATCTGTACAAAAATAATATAATAATAATAATTCTTATATATATGTATAATTATTTAAGAAAATACACTTTAGATCTTCTTGATGGCATAGGATGCCAGTGAGTGCCAAGTCATATACCTATACTCCGATTCGTCTAATAATTTATAAATATAATTAGAAATGTAATACTATTGAAAAATAATTGTTTAAAATTCTTAAAACCTGTATCTTTTATTTTATTATTATTAGAATGCCTGGTAGTCGAAGTGGGAAAGGCGAACAATTTTCAAAGCAATTTGGTTCCAGCCATGTCTTTTCCCAGTAAGAATTTATATAATTCCTGATTTCATGTACCTGGCGCACAAAAGGCAGCAGAGGGAGGAATTACTTTGGTGCAGACTTTTTAATATAATTTAGTAGATGAACGCATCATAAAGCTATATTGACCACCCGTTCCATATTTAAAACATCCTGAAAGTATGCAATTTAAGAAAAGTAGCAGATCGGACCATATTTTCATTAAATCAACCGAATACCCTTCCATAAAAAATTAATCTTTAGCATTTCTTTGTGAAAAAGAACAAGTCTAAAATTTTTTATTGGTTTTTTAGTGACGTTTTTTTCCATTTTGAATTTGATCTTCATGATACATCGTTGCGTGTAGCGCAGGTTCCGAGTGTGTGTGTGAGTGGGGAAAGGGTCTCGTTGTCTTGTCTTTGGGGATGATGATGATACGGCAAATTTGTTTACGCCTTGGAACTCCAACTGGCCACAAACCGGACACTGGACACCGACCGGCTGGTCGCAGTCGGACTCCCGGAGAGGTAAATATAACAACTTGAGGAGGAGGAGAGTATGTCCATGTCATAGCTTGCTAACTTCCTAACTACCGATCGAGGCGCTGGTCTGCTCCGATCCGTTTAGCCGCTTGATGGCTATCTTGGCCACGCCCTTGGTGCACTCCGCGGAGCCGCCCATGAGGACGAGGAAGAGGCCGTTGTGGGCGACCGTGTTCCACAGCCGGTCGATGATCCTGTCCAGCTTGGCGGCGTTCCGCTCGGCATTCTCAAGCACAAAGTCCTGCTCGGGCACGCGCAGATTCGCAATGGTCAAAGCGTTCTCGAGGGCAATCTCGTTGACCTTGCGCACCGCCTCCTTGGGCGTGGCGACCTCGTGAACGCGCACCGCCTTGCTGTGATCCTTGGGCGACGCCTCGTCCGCCCGCAGGATGACGTCCTTGAGCCGCGGCTGCAGATCCCCCACCGTAACGATGGCCGTCCGCTTGTCCCGCTTGGCCATGTGGGCGAAGAGGTTATTGCTGATGTTGTCCCCGGATGAGGCGTTGGCCAGCTCCTGCAGGCGCTTGTGCTGCGTGAGGATCTCGTCGCCGAACTCGATGCTGTTGGCCAGCTTCATCTTGACGAGCTTGAGCGTGGCCCGCGAGTCCTCGATGGAGTCGTGGCCCTCCTCGTTGTCCTGGATCGTCTCCTGGAGGAAGGTCTGGGCCAAATGCTTCAGCTTGCTCTTGCGCCGCCTTACGCCCGAAATGTTGAAGCACACGCTCGTGTCGATCACATACGGATGCATCATCCGCATGGCGTTCAGATCCGAGTTGAGCGACTGGCCCACCAGAATGGCGTCCGGGGGCAGCAGCTCCGACACCTCCTTCTGCACTTGGGGCAGTCGCTTCGTCACCTTCCGCATGATGTCCTCCGTGATGCCCGAGTACTGCGTGAGGTAGTCCGAGATGCGGTTGTCGGGCATCACCAGCGTCTCGTACACCGTCCGGTACTGTTCGTCCACAATGGAGATGCGGGTCAGCTCATTCAGGCCCGCCACCGTCCGGCACATCTCGCAGTCCACGCCGAACATGGGACTGCGATTGGTCACCGGCTCGTACGACTTCTTCGTGAACTTGAAGTTGCGGAAGCGACTGTGCAGCTCCCCGGACAAGGGGATCGGATAGCCCTCGTCGACCATCTGCAGGGCGGAGAGCAGGAGCTTGGTGCGCGGAAACTTGTCGTCCGGATGGAGGTCAGCTACGGAGCGCTTCAGCTTGCAGCTACCCATCGGAAAGATGGTCTTCACAAACAGCGTGGGATCCTTGTTCAGCTCCAGAGCCGACTCTAGGGAGCCGTGCTCGTCGATTAGCCGCTTCGCTTGGATATTGGTGAGGGGAATCTTGGGGAGAAACAAATCGAATTAAAATGGTTTATGAAGTAAAGTAGGGCTTGAGTTTACCTGTGCAATTTCGTCAATGATCTGACCCTCGTCCTGCGGCGGCAGCAGCATCTCCAGCTTGGTGTTGAATATCCGATTGGTGGCCTCAAACTGGCTCTCGTTTGAGAGGTAGTGATACAAGGACAGACCCTCCAGTATGACCACCACGCTGTGGCTGAGGCTGAGCCACTTCTCGACGCTGCACCACCGATCCGGCCGGCAGGGGCTCTTCTGGCCGATGAGCGCCGACATCAGCAGGTGCTGGATGTCGGTGAGGAAGATGGGCGTGCGCGCATGCTGGGGCGTCTCCAGGGAGGCGCGCTGTCCCATCTCCCTCAGCCGCAGGCCCGGCACGTCCTCCAGCTGCCGCTTGCGGCGGCGCAGCTCCACGGACAGCGACTTGTACTGCTCCTGGCTGAGTATGCACATCTCCTCCGCCGGCAGGCTGTCGCCGCCGGCCGCCACATCCTCGCGACTCCGCTTGGCCGTTGGCTCGTCCGAGTCTCCACTCTTGCTGGTCGTTCCCTCTTTCTCCGGACTGCTCCGGATTGTGTGGCGATTGCGGTGCTTCCGCTTGCTGGAAACAGTGACAAAGCCATCGTCGTCGTCCCCGTTGTTGCTCTGCTCCGTTGCCTCGTCCTTAGTGGCCTCCGCTGCGTCACGTTTCTTGGCCATCTCAGCCTCGTGCAGGCGGTCGCGGTCGTTCAGCTCCATCAGGTTGGCCAGCGCCGCCAGTTTCTTCTTCTTCTTCTCGTTGCGCTCGTGCTGCTTGGCCGACAGCTGTTCCTTCATTCTCGTGCGCTTTCCGTGCAAGCTGCAGGCGAGAAAAGGGTAGCAAAAATCAGATGAATTCCTTCAAAACGGCAGGTAAACAAAAAAAAAACACAAAACGTGGTGTGGTCTGGAGGTGTGAAAACTTCGATACTTCTCTAATATTGATAATCGATCTAGATGGCATGGGAGCTGCCAGATTGACGAAAAGGTAGAAAACTTGGAAAGTGTCAGGTTTTATATAAAAAGAAGGTGGATAACTTGGCTAAAGGTTGAAAACTTTGCTGAATTTTCCAAAATGGCGTTGCCAGACCTGGAATATCATTCCCATAGTGTAGTTGTCTCGCTCTTAACTTACTTAACCACAAGAGAGAGAGAGATGGCAGTACTACCCAACAACCGTTAGGTTGCCGCGTGCTTTTGACAATTTTTCAGCTCGCCACAAAGTGTTTTAAGCAGCAAACTACCGAAAATTAACGCCTCAAAAATGTATACAGCCGTTAAGCCGCTGTCCAAGTATCTGCAGTTCAAGTCGGTGCACATTTACGATGCCATCTTCACGCTGCACTCGAAATGCACGGTGGCCCTGCTCCTGGCCTGCACTTTTCTGCTCTCCTCCAAGCAGTACTTCGGCGATCCGATCCAATGCATGAAGAACGCGGACTTGGACTACTTCCAGGCCTACTGCTGGATCTACGGGGCGTACGTGCAGTCCAACATAACCAAGGCGCCGTCGCTCAATGGCGAAATTCAGTGCCATCCGGGTAAGTTCTTGGAAGGAAAGAAAAGTTCCTTTCCAGCTTTCCAGAATAACATGGAACATTCCCGTGCACTTTGCAGATGTGGTTGGTCGCTCGGTGCCGCCGGGAAGTCGTCGGTACATTCGCTACTATCAGTGGGTGGTGCTGGTCCTCCTGCTGGAGTCCTTCGTCTTCTATTTGCCGGCCTTTCTCTGGAAGATCTGGGAGGGCGGCCGGCTGAAGCATTTGTGCGCCGACTTCCATCAGGCGGTGGTGTCCAAGGACAAGAGCAAGGCCCACCTTCGCGTGCTGGTTAACTACTTCACCAGCGACTACAAGGAGACGCACTTTCGTTACTTTGTGAGCTATGTCTTTTGCGAGATCCTCAATGTGCTCATCAGCGTGAGTAAAAATTCCAGTTATTAGCAAACAGAGCCTCTAATGTACTCCCCACAGATTGGCAACATTCTCTTATTAGACGTGTTTTTTGGCGGCTTTTGGGTCCGCTACATGGGTGCCCTGGCGGCCTTGTATCACGGCGATCAAGATGAGTGGAATGACATCACGATGCGCGTCTTTCCCAAGTGTGCCAAGTGCGAGGTGCACAAGGTCGGCGACAGCGGCTCCGATAGCATTTACGACAATTTGTGCCTTCTGCCGCTCAACATTCTGAACGAGAAGATCTTTGCGTTTTTGTGGATCTGGTTCATTCTGATGGCTGTCCTGGTGGCCGTCAAGTTCCTCTACCGCCTGACCACCATTTTCCACGGCGGCATCCGCTTCCAGTTGATGCGGGCCCGGGCTCGCTTCATGCCCAAGTCCCATCTGCAGCTGGCCCTGCACAACTGCAGCTTCGGCGACTGGTTCGTCCTGATGCGGGTGAGCAACAACATCGGCCCGGAGGTGTTTCGCAAGCTGCTGGAGGAGCTCTACGAGGCGCAGGTCCTGGGCAAGAAGCTACCGCCAGGAGCGGACGATGTCTGAGAACGATTCGTCGTAAATTTAATCATTTGTACATGAAGTAAGTCCTTTAGTTCTCTTTTTTCTCCCTACATGACGTCTCAAATTGAAGATTAAGATGACAAGAAGACAGCTATTCAATTTTTTGATTTATCTCTCGAATTCATATTCACATTATCTTTAACGTTAATCATCGATATGTACTTATTATCGAACAAATTGTTAACTAAACGAACCTCAAACTCAAGCTAAGCGAAATATATAGCACTTTCAGTTGTTCAGCACTAAATAATTGATTATTCTTTGTATTTATTTGTTCATTTTGTCTGCTATTTAAAGAACTATCTCTTGTCTTTATCCTAAGTTGGTACTAACACACTTTTAATACTTAACTTCTTTTTACTTATTTGTTCATTTGTTTGTTCTTGGTATTTACCATTAAAATTGTATTTGTTTTTATAGATTTTTGTTTCTTAAAGTCGATCTATTTGCAGTCTGTTATATAAAGAGCTATATCTTGTCTTTATCCTAAGTTAGCACCAACACATTTCTAATACTTCTTTATTTACTGACTTGATTTGATGATAAAATTAACCCTAAACACCTACTGATTTTTAATGCTTTACTTCTTTTTATTTATTTGTTCATTTGATTCTTCTTTTCGGAAGAAATCATTGAAATTTTATTTGTTTTTATAGATTTTTGTTTATTTGTTTGTTCTTGGAATTAACCATTGAAATTGTATTTGTTTTTATAGATTTTTGTTTCTTAAAGTTGATTTATTTGCAGTCTGTTATATAAAGAGCTATCTCTTATCCTAAGTTAGTACCAACACATTTCTAATACTTCTTTATTTACTGACTTGATTTGATGATAAAATTAACCCTAAACACCTACCTAATAATCTACAAATCATGAAGTGGGGTTAAACTATTAAGAAACTATTTACAAATCAAGAATTAACATTAAATTAGACACGAAACATACCTCTGCGACCTGGTAATGCTGCGCAGACCAAGTCTGGTCCACATCATATCTACTTTCCAAGCTCCAAACGACAAGAGATCACCTTTGAATTGGGTTAAGCTGATAATACAGGATTGTACAGTGCATTCCCTTGCAGCCGATCCTCCCTAGATATTGCCTAGTTCCGGCAGATCGAACTGAAGTTGAAGCTGAAGAATGGCTCCAATTTCCTTCTTAGCTTGCGGATCAAATTTTGATGTCTGAGTTCTAAGGAAAGGCACTTAATCCCATTAGATACTTTCTTCCTTTGTCCGATTTTGTACTCACATTGTGTCTGATGGTAAAATTTTGGGATACGCGATTATTTTTGCAATTTCTTGAGGGGGAAAGAATCATGTGTTTTTTGCTCGCTTTTGTGATCGTTTGTGATTTTTTTTGTAGTTTATATATATTTTGCCGGCGGTTGTCTCGTACAAGAAGCCCGAGCCCCTGTGTTTTTTCTGTGGACCTTTAAAACTTTGAACTAAAAATGTAAATATTTTGGGCTGCGCTGTACGAAATTTGTATAAAAATGATTTGGGCAAACTGGCGAGTGTGTCGACCTACAACTGAGTCTGGGCCTGCTTAGCTTTAGCCTCGACCCCCGGGTGACGACAGGTGCGGGTGGTTCGTTGCTCCACGACTCGCACATACATTTCCCCTTCAACTTGCACTTTTTCGACGGTCATTTTGAGCTGACCGCCGCACTTGTCGCATTACTTTTCATTAACCAAAAAACTGTAAAGTTCAAAACGTAGCAGAAAAGTGCAGTGGTGGAAGTGTGTCGATCCACAGGTGATCCACTTTCCGGAAGCCTACATAAGCCCGGCGATCGGCCACAGCCGGCTTCAGTTGCCGTTCATCGGGCGGATCGCGCGGAAGTCTCCATCGTCGTCGTAATCGTTATCGTGGATATATCAAATTCGGTCTTTTCGATTTTTGTTTGAGTGAATTGTGGTAATCCGAGGCTCCTTGTTGGCCCGATCATTTAACAAAGTGCAAAACATATAAATATATATAATAAAACCACAAAAAAAAATTGTGGAAAAAGCAAGTCTTCAGCAAAAAAAAGGAACAACAAATTGCAGTTTAAGTTTGCAAAAGAAAATGTTCCCAGCTTAAGTAAACCTGAGAAAGTGTAGTAAAATTGGAGTAAAATGAATTACAACATGGATGGTATGTGGGGTTCCGTGAATAACTGAAATGAAGTTCCTGAATTAAATATTTAATATTAAAAAACCAATATGATATATATATATATTTTATTTTCAAGTAATATTTTCATTGAATAAATGCTTTAAATTGATGGTTTAATATTTGTAAATTATATTTATAAATAACTAAAAAATATTAAAACATATTTTCTCAGCTTTTTATTTGATTTTGCTATTTTTCAGCAAAGATTTCATTGAATAAATGCTCTAAATTAAATGTTCAATATTTGTCAATTATATTTATAAATAACTAATAACTAAACTTGTTTTAAAATCCATATATTTAATACAGTAGATACTTTTTTTAGCTATTTTTTTATATTTTCTCCACCCACATCTTTACACATTTCTGCAGCTCTGAAAATTCCATTAATTTTTTATGCCAGTTCCAATTTAGTTCGAACTTGAATCAGCATTTTTCGAGTACCAAAAAAATT
Source organism: Drosophila watanabei (assembly GCA_008042575.1). Taxonomy (NCBI): domain Eukaryota; kingdom Metazoa; phylum Arthropoda; class Insecta; order Diptera; family Drosophilidae; genus Drosophila; species Drosophila watanabei. The sequence continues at coordinate 249 of VNJS01005788.1, read as the reverse complement.
ATTGCGAAATTGCTGAACAAGCTGACGAAAGTTCTGAACCAAAATAAAACCATTAAACGACAAAGAAAAGTTGTGTAGTTAACATACATTAAAAAGTAAAAGTACTTAAACTGAGGGAAACAACATAAAAAACTTGCAATTATTTAAATGTTTAAAATGGAAACTTTTTTTTGGGAGTCTTGAAGCTTTTCTTAATAAAAACAACTCCATTCCTTAGAGCTGGAGGCAACCCGGTTGCTGCGTCACCCC
>VNJS01005787.1:0-18486 GCA_008042575.1 Drosophila watanabei | reverse complement strand
AACCACTTCTTTAAGATCCTTGATGAATGATTCGGATCGTTATCCTTTAGAAAGGTCCACATCACAAGGATGTTATCTACAGCATATGGTCCCATAATGTTCTTAAATATACCTGAATATTGAAATTGATCCATAACACCATTTACTCGATCGTTCCTGACCGTACAATGCCTAGTAAATGCACCCCCATGCATTATTTTGCCTACTTCATGCTTTACACTGTAAAGTTTTCAGGTTTTGTAGTGTATCTCAAAATTAGGGCCTGGCCTTTTTGACGATCAAAAAATGTTTTTCTATTAGGTCCCATCCTATTTGTTTTGGTTTTATCAATTTACACACATTTTTCGCAAAATAAAGCGTATTTGACCTTAAGGGCCTGTGCAAAGTCCAAAACGCTTTTTAATATTTGCCATTGACAGGAGTTCTTCCTTCAGCTCGTGAGTCTAATAAGTTCAAACTTTATTTAGTCTTCCTGTAACAAGTTTCCTTGAATGTATTAAGTCTGGTTTATCATAGATTTCAATTATAAATTCAAAAGCAGACCTAAAAGGACTAGATTTGCTCTTTCGAACTATAGGCCTCTTCAAGCTCAAAGCCGTTTTTTGAGGCCATTGGTTTCGAATCTTCTGTTAAGTCAAATATAAATGACATTTATTGCTTTGTATTAAATTTTTCAAAAACAATCCACGAGTTTAGCTTTTTAAGCTAGTTTTTTGCCCGGTTTCTTTAATTTAGAAATAATACTACTTTCTTCCACAGTACATTTTTTTTTGCACCCCATTCAAGCTTAAATGTAGTAAAAATGTCCTAAATTAAATAACAAATTACAACAAATTAGCAAAGAGTGGAAAAAAAATTTGTTCTTTACTTAAAAAATTAAGATTTTAACAAAGTGTGCCAATTATATGACCAACCAAAAACGTCGTTCCTTGAACAAATTCGAAAACTTATTAAGAACCGAAACATATCATGGGACAATAAATAGTACATTCTCTTGTTTATAAGTCCAGTATACAGTTACATTAAAAGATTTTCTTTTAAGTGGTTAACACTTCGGAAAAGAAATGAAGAAAAGTAAAAATTTGTTGTGCCAATTATATGGCCATAGCTGTATATGGAAGTCCTTAAATGTATATTTATAACGTACTAATGGCCACAAGTTGCGTAAACAACACCACAAAAATTCATGTAAATTAATTTTACAGCGCAAGAACCTTGGCACCGAAAACATAGCAGTTTTGTTACATTGTTTCAGCCATTTAGTTATAGCAAATAATTGCAAAACTCAAAATAAAGAGCATTTTATTTGTGAGACCATTTTGTCAATGATATAATATATATACTAATATACTTTTCAACTACAATTTTTCTCATTAAAGCAGTATATTGTTATCTGTCAAAATCTAGTTTCTAGTATATTTTATGTAGATCTATCGGAATTCGCGGTTAATACATTGTCTATGCATTAGCCAATGTATTAAAATTGCCATATAGTCATCTTGCTCGCACTTCTGTATAACCCTATAGCGTTGTCAAATCTTTAATGAAACCTCTAATTAATGCGGTAGTGTCATACTAGTATGACAAAGTTATGAGCTTTTGAACCGGATAATTCGGCTTTAAGAGCGTTTTTCTCAAAACACATTTTTATGTTTTGTGTACACGATTGAAAAAGCTGATAGGACTATCTGACGTCTCATTTGTTATATAATTAAGTTCTCTTATAAATTACAACAATTGTTTTTGGAAATAAAAAAAAAAACAGTTTTTTGTTTGAGAACGGAATCAGACATTTAAATTTGAAGCGATGGAAAAAATTCAATTTCGACCATTTCTTTAAAGTATTCCACTTTACTTAGAAAAATGCCTGCATACGTTTTTAATGCGTAATAAACTGTCATAAAAATTTAAAGACGATTTCACCTAAAGAGAAAGCTAAACAAGTGCCGAAAAGTTGACATTTGGATTCTTCGATGCCAAGACGTTTGGAAGCGGTTATAGAAAAGGGCCTAGCCACAAAATATCATTTTATGTTAATTAATTTCTTGCTGATTACTTTTTTATTTTTGCTTAAATCTGGCAATAACTTTGGTCAGAAAAATGTGACTTTTTGTATATTTTTAATTTTAATAAAGTAATAGAAAATAAAATGAAGTTAACATAGTTGAAAATTTATCAATATATCAATTAAATTTAAATATCACAAATTTTCATAAAGAAAAAGACAGACATGCCAACTGAGCAAAAATTAAGATCATCACTGGAACAGCTGTTGTCGTCACAATGAACATAATACAGCTTTTCCGGCTTTTCAAACTGATCTGGCAAGGGAGCTTCTTTTAACATTATAAAATGTCAACCTTCAAGGACAAAGTAATTATTGTCACGGGCGCCAGCTCTGGCATTGGAGCAGGTTGTGCTGTCCACCTGGCCGGCCTCGGCGGCCTCCTGGTAATAGTTGGCCGGAATGCCGGGAACTTAAAGGAAACGGCTGATAAAATTGTAGCTGCCGGTGGATCAGCGCCCTTGGAGGTGCTGGCCGACATGACCAAGGAGTCGGAGGTGGCACAGATAGTGACAGCCACTCTAGCCAAGTATGGACGCATCGATGTTCTGGTCAATAACGCGGGCATCCTGGAGACAGGTTCGATTGAGAATACCAGTCTGGAGCAGTTCGATCGCCTAATGAACACCAATGTGCGCTCCTTGTACCAACTCACAATGCTGGCCACTCCGGAGCTGATCAAGACCAAGGGCAATATCGTGAACGTGTCCAGTGTGTGTGGATTGAGGGCCTTTCCCGGGGTTTTGGCTTACAACGTATCCAAGGCCGCCGTTGATCAGTTCACGTCCTGTGTGGCCCTGGAATTGGCCTCGAAGGGGGTTCGTGTAAATGCCGTGAATCCCGGCGTGATCATCACCGACATTCACAAGCGCGGCGGCATGGACGAGGAGACGTACGCCAAGTTCCTTGAGCACTGTAAGATTACCCATGCCTTGGGCCGGCCTGGAGATGTCAAGGAAGTGGCGGCTGCAATCGCATTCCTTGCCAGCGACGCAGCCAGTTTTAGCACAGGTGTTAGTCTGCCCGTGGACGGAGGTCGCCATGCCATGTGTCCTCGATGATTCGGAAAACAAGGAGACCCGATCATCTTTTGCATTTAATGGGCCTGTTTAAAATTACTCAATAATAAATCATATAATTATATTTGACGTTTAAAGATCCTAAAAATGTGTCACCAAGTTATGAAGTAATTTCGATTTGTTTAAAAAATATAAATAAATAGAAACTACTCCCTTTTTTCAAGCGTTAAATTAATATACCAGAAATTTTATTTCGTTTATATTTTGGTTTAAAAATATTATTGCAAAATACAATAAGCTATAAATACACAATCACGCCCACCAGTGTATGTGAGCGCTCATTTCAGACCCCTTAAAAATACGCCCCCTTGCGTAACACTATCCTTTCGGCAACAACAAACAAACAAGCAACAGTTATCCGGTAATTGGTAAATGATAAGTGGGTGGGGGCGACTAGACCAGCGGATATACAAATAATCGAATCGTGAATCAAAATACAATTTAACACGGAAATATCGTCGGATAAGCAGGAATCGATCGGAGCGGTGCTCACAATGACAATTGCATAGGAGGCAGCCAAGTGTAGAAAAGAATGTAGGCGGCGCTGGAGACGACATTCGAGGTATCCAGCGTTGTGACGATCTGGTCGTCGAATTTAAACCACTTGCCGTAGTTGGCACTTTTGCAAAACGCCGTGTAGTGGCCACCCTCCATGGAACCATAGTGATTTGAAACGGCATAGAGCTGATAGGTCTTGGGCGTACCTGCCCGCGACTCCGCACGGGCAATGTAGGGATTCATCTCCAGGTTCTCCAACGGAAAGCGCAAATAGTTCTGCTTCTTGATATAGGCACACGAGTTGCTGGGGTCCGCGTAAAAACTGCAATGGAATCAAATAAGTAAACGTATACATGAAAGTATAAAATTATTAATTTATTGATGGTAACCCACCGCTTTAAATGCACCACCAGCACTGGAGGCAGCTTCGATATATCCAACTTCTTGATGGCATCCCGTTTGGTTTTACAATTTGGGCAATTCCAGCCGTGTATGCGCTCTCCACTAAAGTACATGTCCATGCACTGGCTTAGCTGGCAGACGTGGGAATTAGGCGGCAGCTCCAAACTGAGATTCGAGAAGCACTCGTAGGTGGCCGACTCCTTGTGGCAGGTCACGCACTTGACGGTGCTCTTCATTTGGCCATAGAATAAATGCAATATCATGCTCTCCTTGGCCTTGGTGAACTCCAGCCAAGCTTTTTCCGAGGCGCTCATCGTCTCGCGGTGACGGGCCACGCGCAGCGTCTGAAGGTCCGAGTGTAGCCAGTCCATCAAAATAGTGAGGAATTCGTGAGAGTCCTGCTGATCAAAGCCGCGAAAGATCTGTTGATATTGGCCAACAACGTACTGAAAAGGAATCGGCAACAATACAGAATTACAAACATTAAAATTGAATAAGTATGCTGAAGTCCGAGTAGACCTACCCTCAAGTCTCGACTGGCCACACATTTATACTGGCCGTTCCACAGCTCCTTAATAAGCGCGGCCACCTCCTCGATCACGTGTCCATTTGTCCTGCTGTTGCTCCTGCTAATGTACTCTTTGTATTTGTCCGATATGCAGTACTCAGTCAGCTGGACCGTATTACTCAAGCACTGCAGAATACTGTTCATGTAGCAGGTGTTGCCCAGGTTCTTCAGGCCCGTCAAGCCGCGTCCCTGCCAAAGTAGAGAGTGCCATCATGATAAAAAGTAGACATAAAGTATTCCTAGAACTTTACTCTTCGCAGTGGAAGAATGGAGCTATAAATGCTGTAAGTGGTGGGTGCAGCTGATGGCAGCTGGAATTTCACGCCCGCCACACAAATCATTCGCGGAATCCTGTCGGTCGCGGCTCCTCTTGCTCAACAGTTTAGCAATTGTACGTTGTTCCTGTGGTTTGGACATGCTTTGAGTGCGGACAGCGAGTGACTGAGACTGAGGCTGAGAGGCCGTCCTATGGACGGGTGTTTTTGACACGTGACCCCTTGGCTATTGATTTGGCTATTTTTAGGCGGACAATGTGAGTCAACAACCCCAAAAGGCCCGTAATCCCCCTTCTACACACTCACCACATTGTGACCCGCGACGGGTGAGAAATCACGGACCCGCTGCACTGGCCTCTCCTCGCTTCTGGGCTGCGGTTTCATCGCCCGATCGAATGTAGGCTTTTCCACTCGACTGGATTCAAATGACGTGTCCAGATCTACCGGTGGCTTTTCATCACCGGACAGCTTAGACGCAGACCCAAAGCTGTCGAACAAATCATGCTGTGGAGGCCGGATTGGGGAAGTTGGGGATTTATACGTTTTTTTTGCTTCGCGTGCAATCGCTAGCTGACGTTCCCGCTCCAGCCGCTCCTGCTCGTGTTGGTCATCCAGACGTTGTCGCTCCTTGATCTTGATCTCGATGCTACGCGTGGCCTCCACCTCCTTGGCCGTTAACTGCTCTTTCTTGAGGCGGTCTAGTTCGTCCCGTAGCCGATTGTTCTCAATAACCTAAAAGTTTAATCAATGCACAAACATAAATGTTTAGAGAATAATTAAAATAAATAGGTTTTATTACATTGTCCAAGGCCTTGCTTTCTAGCTGGAGGATTCGGAAATGGAGCTCCTGATTTTCGACTGCATTTAAGTCGTCGCCCTTTATGGCCTGCCGCTTCCACATTTTCGAGGCAGTTTCCAGCTGCGCGTCGTTTTGCTCGGCCCGCTGCAGGAATTCGGCCTGATCCCGCATGATCTCCGCTATGGGCTTCGTCGTTGACCCTTCGTTGGCCTTGTTCAGGCCTTGCTGGTCGTAGGTGCGCATGGCCGCAGGCTTGCTTGCTCGATTGATATTTGGTCGTGGCTTAAAGTCCTTTGCGCTGATGTCCTCCTTCATGGTAATGTCGTGGATCGAAGGGTATTCAATGTCATCGATGGTTTCAATGTCATTATTGTTTTGCTGCGGCGCCTGCACACTGGGATTTGTGCAATGGGTGGGGTACATCATGATGAAGAACTCGTAGCCGCCCTCAACGAGCTGAATGGGAGCCCGGTAGGTCACATCCGGATCCCACTGCAAATTGAATTTGATTTAACAACCTGTTACCTTACATTTTGAAATAATTACATTCTTGAGGATGTCCAGGAGTGTGGCTATAGCTGTATTTGCAGCTGGCGGGGAATCCTTGGTGTTCCAGTCTATTAAAACCACCGAATCCTTGACGGCACGAGAAGCCCACGCAGCCTTGCTAGCGCTACTTAGACGAGCCTGCAATCGTCCAGCAGACATTCTGGAAGAAGACAAAGTAAGTCAGGAAAAGCGGTGCTAAACGAGTTTTCCTGTATTCACCCCGGTGTTATAAGCTCCTCAGGTACATTGAATGCACAGAAGTAGGTCAGGTGAGAAACGTCGTAGTCGGCACTAGAGCGACAGTCCATGACCAGAACGGATTTTTCCTGCATGCGGCGGTACAATTCCTCACATGTAATCAGCCCCAGTCGGGAGAAGTTTGTAGTTAATTCTCCTGTCGAGCCTTCTGCCTTCTCCTGTCCATTGCCGACAATCGAAGAAGCAATTGGTTCCGCCGCCGGGCTTTGCAACTGCTCATAGCGAAGCGATAGGGACTGGCTTATCAGCTCCAGCGAGTCCATGATGCGTCGATTCGACGCGGTATCGCCCAACATCTGGCGCACCGTCGTCTTGTGGATTGCATAGTCCTGTTTGTTGCGAATGGCGGCCAGCATGTTGAAGTACTTCATGTACGTGATGTAGGCCAACTCCTCGTCGCCCTCCAGGCGGTACTCCTCGGCGGTCATGTACAGCTTGCGGGCGGTGTTCAGCAGGCTGTAAAAATTATAAGCTAATCAAAGCAAACGCAAGGGCACAATATTATCCGAATTTAAACATACATTTTCATGCTCTTGTTGCGACAGTCTGGAATGAATGTCAGCTTCTCCAGGCCGTCGATGTCCGAGCTCATGTAAAGCTTTTTTAATTGGGCCATAATTAGGGCTCCTCCTCGATTTCCTTTACCTTCTTACTTTTTGTTGATGGGGCGAATTTGGGGTAACTAGTTTTCGGTTTTCCTGTTATCATAGCAAGGGCAGAACATCTATTTTTCGTTTTGCTACGCTTAACTAGTGCTGGGATTAGAGGTGCAGAAAACATCGATGAAAATTTCGATACCTCGATGTTTTGGAAAAATTAAAAATATCGATGTTTTTTTTTGAACACCGATGCTTTGATGCCTTCACTTTTCAAAGAAGAAGAAGATATTTTAAATTTTGGATATTAAAGGTGCAACAGAGGAAAGCTCCGCCTCCCAAATGGAAGCTGCAATCATCCAATGTCAGCGTTTTAAAAAACATCAGGACCCGTCATAATTAAAAATTATTAAATTTTCAAAAATATAAGATTAGAAATAATATTTAAGATCGCTAACTTTTATGTTTTACGTTTGATCTCATGAATTTGTGTTTTTGTTTGAGTAATGATAAATTTTAATATATTTTGCGTTTCGTTTTGGTAGAAGTTTTTTTGTGATAATATATATATTTAATTTCTTTTATTTTTATATGCACATCGAGAAACATTGATGTGTCCAAACATTGATGTTGCTGCGCCTCTAGCTGGGATACTATTGTACCATCGAGGTATCGAAAAAATCACTTGAAACTGCATTCATTTGTATTTATTCTCTCAAAACATCGCATAAAAATACAATATTAAAATTATCGGATGTGAATAAAAAAGAAATCTAAAAGTTTACCTCCTCCATCCGATAACTATTTTAAAATGATGAGATTATTTTACCTTACATAGAGCAAGTGGCCCAAAAAGTGTGTATGTCGTTAAAGGCTCACAAAATATACATACAAAAGTAGAAATAGGCGTTGTACATTATACCGGAAAACACCGGCATGTATCTTGGGCATCCTTTTAATCTTGGCGCCTTCCAAATTCCAATTGTTAGAGGTGGAGAAACATTGAGGAAAACAATCGATGCATCTATGTTTTTACAAAATATGAAAACATCGATATTTGCTGAGGACTATCGATGTTTTTTTTTTTTTACAAATCACAACATTTCTTTAGGTTGGTGTAAAAATATCATTATACCATTGCCGGTTATAATAATTTTAGTTTGTAGCATACAACGCAGTGATGGAGTAATTTCTGATCCTATAAAGTACATATATTCATGCCCGTCTGTTCGCACTTCAGTCTGCTCGACGCAAACTAGACTCTTATTTTTAAAGCTATTTGAATAAACTTTGCGGATATGTAGTCTTTTAGAAACGATCGGAAAATATTTTAAATAAAATACGTATCTTCATCTACTCTAAGGTATGCATATTTTATATTATTTCAGAAATTAGCTTTAATTTGTTGAAAATCATACGACTTTATCATATAGGTCCTGAAAAATAACTTATTAAAATAACTTATCATATAGCGCCAAACATAAGGGAAAATGTTTCTTAACTTAGTAGAATAAGTATACCTTTTTTATTATTTTAATCTAAATGAGCCTTTGCTTAATTTAAAAACGTAAACAAAAAACAGAAAAACATAAACAATGTAAGGCACTATTAGTTTTCTTAAAGAAAAAATGTTTTTTTTTTTTATTGATATTGATATCCGCGAACATCGATGTTTTACCACCTCTACAGAACAGCCCATCATAGATTACATTTTCGTAGTGAATGGTACAGAAAAGAAGAAGAAAAATTCAGAGATGCGCCGAAAAAACATTCGCATAACTATCGGCAAAACAAACATCAGTCAGATTTGATGGACAATTGAGATTTGATGGACAAAGTGAGAAATTTCGAAACGGCAAAATGCAAAGTGGATGGATCTCTGTGGGAAGACCCACAGAGTAGCAAACACTTTTTAAATTTAAACATTTCAAAGCGGGCTTATCCTAAGCCCCTTAACTTTCTCCTTAAAAATTCTCCCCCTTATAATTCCACCAAAAAGCGTCAAAAAACCCCAAATCTAGGGGTAAAACTCTATTTCTGCGCTCTTTTTTAACCTGAAAAAATGTGCGCTGCATTTTAAAACGCACAATAAACACGAAATACAGTCGAGGCGTACTAGCCAAGTATTGCATTTGAAGGGATCAACTGTTTTTTGGTTTCAATTTTGATTTGAATGAATTCAATTTCAAATTTAAATTGTCCTCTTATCTGCGTATCTCGCTTAAAAAAAAAAATTTTCGTTGCTAAGCTGACTATGCTTGAAGGAAGAAAAAGTCGCTGGTGCGATTTTCGTGAGTTTCTGCTGCATGTTAAAAATAGGCTGTTTTTTATTTATTTATTTTTATTATTTGTGTTGGTGTAATTATATTATTAATGATTGTCAGATTGTATATAGATTTTAAATTATTCTAAAATCTACCAAAAACAATAGGTAATACGGTTTGGATTCGTGGTGATGTGAATTGGCTATTTCACGTTGTATTGTACAAAATTAATTCAGCTCTATTGTGAAAGGTTTGTTTTCCATTCTGCAGCTGATTGACAAAGTCGGTTTTTTCAATGGGAAGGACTTCGAAGGACAAGCGTGACATATTCTATCGACTGGCCAAGGAACAGGGATGGCGTGCGCGGAGTGCCTTCAAGCTTTTGCAGGCCGATGACACGTTTCGCCTCTTGGAAGGTGCTGGTTACCTTTAACCGCGTGCTGTGTTTTTTTAGCGTAACCATCTTTTTATTTTAGGTCTCACACGAGCAGTTGATCTGTGTGCCGCTCCCGGTAGCTGGTCCCAGGTTCTGGCCAAACGAATTTACGAACCTCTCGGGCCAAGTGAGCGGAAAAATGTGAAAATCATCGCAGTTGACCTGCAGGGCATGGCGCCCATCGAGGGCGTTACACAGCTGCGGGCGGATATTAGCAAGGAATCGACAGCGGAGGCCATCATCGAGTTTTTTGAGGGAGAAAAGGCGCAGATTGTGGTCAGCGATGGAGCTCCGGATTCCACGGGCATGCATGAATTTGACTGCTATGTCCAAAGTGAGCTCATCAACTCCGCTTTGAGCATTGCCACTTACGTTCTGGAAACGGGAGGATCCTTCGTAGCTAAGATCTATCGAGCGGATAAAATCAGCTGTGTTTACACCCAGCTAAAGCGTTTCTTCAAGGATGTGTGCGTGTTCAAACCTTCCGCGTCACGAAATTCCAGCATCGAGGCGTTCGTAGTGGCAAGACAGTTTTGTTTGCCTGATGGCCACAAACCATGCAACTTGTCCTCCGAATGGCACGATCAACCCGAGTCACCGTGGATGGTGAGGTTGAACAAAGACCCGCCCATCGTCCACGTACCCTTTGTTGCCTATATCGGCGATCTAGATTCTGATCGCACCTACGATTTGGTAAGATACTATTGTTTTTTTTTTTTTAAAGCTAAAGGGTGTTTTCTAACCACGACTACTTGCTCTTACAGGATGAGAACTATGTCTACAGAGAGGCAGTGCAACAGCCCCTGACAGCCGCTTATCAGGAAGTTTTGAAGAAAACCGGCGAGGTCAACCTTAAATACAAGTCAATTAAAGTTGTTCATGACGATGAATTCCACATGGATTTTTGTAAAACAGCGTCTTCCGTTGCCATTTCGAATAACAAATAAGCAAACGAGGGGTTTGAGTTTGCAGAAACTAATGATAAAGAAACCTAAGAATTGGTAATCGTGAAAATGCTTAGAAAATCCTCATATTTAACTAAAAAGTTTAAGACAAACCTCTGAAAACAGACACTTGTCCATTCTTGATGCTAATTTAAATAAAAAAGTTGTTATTTACAATTCCTTTGACTCTCCCTATAAATGATGCATGACCAGCTTCTCAGCTGGTTTGACGCCGTACTTGTAAACCTTGTTGAGGCTTTCGGGAAAGTCTGGCAGCAAATTGTTGAAATTCTCTACGTGATGTGTATGCTGCTCCGTCCAGATGCCGTCGCCAGTGAAGTGGAACTCGGATTCGATAAGGTAGAGAATAAGGGTAAGGATCTCGTTGTTGCTCAACTCATAAAAGCCCGACACAGGCAGCTGCAGTTCCTCCTGAGCATCCGGTGCCTGTAGTAAATGCATCTTCTCTTCTATGCGTTTGCTGAATAGGAAGGAGTTGGAAATTATGCATTCTGCAGTTGTAGTTTCTCAAATTCTTACATAGGATACAGCAGCAGGTGGATGTTGGCAAAGATTTCCTGCAGTTTAAACTTCTTGCTGCGCAAGAACTCCAGACACTGTTTAACATGCAGCAGCGGTGTGTGGCACCAGTTAGGATGGCGGGAGAGCAGGTTGCGCAGCACCTGCTCATCCTTGGACAGAATGTTGCCCAAATAAACAACTATATCGCGACCCTTGGTGCGATCCGAGCCATCTCGTGCAAATCTATAATAAAAAACTAGGTTTCTGCCTCAATGGAATAGTCGACTTTATATACTTACTTGGCAAAGGCCTCGGAGCCGCAGGAGAGGATGTGTAGAGAAGCGCAGCGCACCTTCAGCTGACTAAGGTAATCTAGACGAAGTCGCGCTTTGTTTTGGTAGTGTACCAGGCGCAGCACTCTCGGATTGGTGCCCAGCACTTGGAACTCCTCGATTTCCTGGAGATCTCTTAGGCGCTCCAACACCGTATCCGGTCCAAGGGTCAGCACCTCCAGACAACGCAAAACGGCAGCTTCGCTGATTCCAAATGCATGGACGTGCTGCAAAGTCTGCCTTAAGCTATCGCACGTGGACATTAGAATTTTTGGCCGCCGAAAACCTATTTCGCGAATATCTTGCGAATCAATGGTGGGGATCTCCTTCAGGATACGACGAATATTGTCCGCGTCCGAGTAAAGCAGGAAACTATTCTTTCTCAGCCGCTCGGATGTGAACTTTAGCTCCGAGGTAAGCAGTTCCACGGTGTCCTGCACGGCACGAAAGCTCTTGTGACGTATGCGGGAGTAGACGCGCCACAGCTTCTGCAGGTCACCATCGTCCATCTGGAGTCGTTCGCGTAGATAAGCGTTCAGCAGGGCTTGCCTCAGACTCTTTAACGTGAGGTTCTCGCTGTTCAGATCCCTCATATCTACCGGCAAATGGATGCCGGTGAAGTAACTGGCCAGGCGTTCTACCACTTTAACATCGTAGGGGATGTATGTGTGCGCCTTGAGGATTTCTATTGACTTGTTGACCACCGTCACGTATTTGGACAGCGTTGGGATGGTGATATTCTGAAAGCCGCACTCCTCGAGGACACTGTGGCGATTAGCTAGCGTGGTGGCACCGTAGTAAATGATCATAGGCTTTGTTATGATGTCGTCCACACTATAATCCAGGGATTTCAAAGTTTCATATGAGTTGAGCAGATCCTTGCGTTTTACCGTCTTCAGTTCAGGATGCTTCTCCAAGGCGGCCACCCACGCCCGGTAGTTACTACCTAATATATGATTTGGGTAAATATTTAATTATATTTTAAGCTGGCAATAAACATACCCAACGTTTTGGCTAAATAATTAGCATTCAATGGCTCTTCCACCGGCACCTCTACGGCCGCGGGTTTCGGTGGCTTTGATTTAGCCCTTTCCTGATTGACGGTGCCTTTTTTTGATACGGCCATACCGCGCGCCATCTGTCCCAGGCATCTTGCCAGCAGGTGCGCTTGATTTTGGCCGTTGCGCAGCATAATTATAACATTTCCAAAGGTTTATTTACATGTGAAATTGTGAATATGTAACTCTAACAGTGCTGCCAGATGTAAATTCGACTCTTTCAAATGAGTTCCCACAAGGAACTCATATTCGCGGCGAACGTATTTTACAGGTTGGCATCTCCGTAACATGAATACATATATTTAGATATGGACTGTAATTATTTGAGCATTTTATTTTGCAATGGGCTCGCAAAATAATAAAGGTATTTCATCCAACCAAAAAGAAAACGCTGATGCGATTTTGATCAAGATACCCTGATTTGACTACAAAAAGGCTGAGTTAGCAGCACTGCTATAAAGGTGTCCGTGCTTGTTAAATTGCATAAAGTTGGCAGCACCGCAGGCATATTTACACGTGCATCCTCATTTTTTTACATTACTTCGTTCGGCATTTATAAATAAAACATTAAAATATGTCGCTTTTACGTATCAGGTAAGCAACAAAAACCAGCTATTAATATACATTTTAATGCATCTAACTATGCTTTCAGGAAACCAAAAACCCGAAAGGGAAAGAAGGTTCTGTTGGCCAGGGAACCACAGTTGATTGAATCTGCCCGCACAATGCTTTTTCTGGACGGACGGAAATGTGGTGGCAATGTGAAGTTGTGTATGAAGGATCTTCAGGCGCTGAAAAAGCCTCTGGTAAAAGTACTGAACCGCAAGAACGATATAACACCATTTGACGATCCTTCCTCCTTGGAGTTGTATGTTTTGAAACTACATTTTTTTAATATCGATATAATTTCCCTAAACTTCCCCTAACTAGCTTGACTATGAAGAACGACGCCTCGCTGTTTTCCTTTGGTTCTACATCGAAGAAGCGTCCTGACAACATTATCTTGGGCAGGATTTTTGAGAACGAAGTGCTGGACATGTTTGAGTTGGGCATTAAGAGGTACCAGGCCATTTCCGAATTCAAAAACGAGAAGATTGGCACTTGCGTCAAGCCCTGCCTGGTGTTTAACGGTCCTAAGTGGTCGCAGACTGAGGAACTGCGGCGACTTCGGAACCTCTTTATCGACACGTTCCAGCGGGAGAAGGTCGATTCGATTCGCCTGCAGGGTATCGAGCATGTCCTCAGCTTCACGGTGACAGACGACATGAACATCCTGATGCGCTCATACAGAATCCTGCTGAAGAAATCAGGACAGCGGACGCCTCGCATCGAGCTGGAGGAGATCGGACCCTCGGCCGACTTTGCCATAAGGCGCACAAAGATCGCCAGCGAAGATCTGTATAAGCAGGCGCGCAAGCAGCCCAAGCAGCTGAAGGTCGGTAAGAAGAAGAACATCAGCACAGACGCTTTGGGCAACACCAAGGGACGCGTCCATCTGGGCAAGCAGCAAACGGGATCGATTCAGACACGACGCGTCAAGGCCCTACGGAAGACCCCTGAGGAGAAGAAAGAGAACCGGCAACGCAAGAAGGTTGCGCTAAAAGCAGCCGCTGCCGAAGCTTTAGCAGCCTCGCAATGATTGCATCGCATCCGCCACAATTTATAGTTAGATTTAGTTTTAATAAATTGGTCCAGATTAAAGTAGCGTAATAACTAGGCGATTTCTGGAGTCATCAGTGAATGGCGTCCACGATGTTGCGGACACGTCGCGTCTTGGACTCTGCCAGTGCGTCCTCCAGCGCTTTGATCATGTGCACCAAGCTACTGACATCCGTTTGCACCAGCAAGTCCTTTCGATGCCTCCTCTCGTCCTCCTCCATAGTCGCCAGCTCCTGTTCGCTGCGCTCGCTCAAGTCCACCGAAAGCAGCTCTCTATTCTCGTTCTTAGGTTCGGTGTGGAGAAAGAGTTTCATGACGATGCACACGGTGCACTGATCCAGCAGACTACGCGAGGCTGTGCGCACCTCCAGCCGCCAGTTGAGGTTGACCAGACGATACGCACGTATGTTGGCCGACTTGATCGATCCCTCCACAAAGTTTCGTTTGCTCATGACGAACTGCTCGAGGACATCCAGTACGTCGCTGGAGAGTTCAGGAAATGTCTGATGCAAGACCGTCTGCATATGGGCGGAACTGCTAAAACTGATCCGGGTGGTGACGCTAATCAGCAGCGATATCAGCGCCTCTACAGCCCGTTGCACTGCGTCCGGGCTGCTGGATTCAGAATATTTTTTGGCCATCGCTTCATATCGACTTGGATTGGGTCCATTTATCAGGTAATCGAAAGCTGACTTGCACAGCTCCACAACATCGCTGGCGGGTCTCTGAAGGAGAGTTAAATGGTCTCGTTGCTGTTGACTGAGCCGAAGAGATGACATCTTGCGGAAAAATGAACTGGAAGCGTAGAAATGACAAGGAAGTCATATTGAAAGATACGGACAAAACTTACATTCAGTAGCTTGTCTTCTTAACTATTTGCAACAGTAGTTTCATTCTGCAATCCGAACTAACTGAAATATCTAAAGGAAATAACAAACAACAACCATATTTTGCTAAATTGTTGGAAAGCCTAGCCAGTGCTGCCAACCTTGTGTTTTAGCACACAACTAGTTGGCAGGCTTGTAATAGAGAGCGGATACAATGTACACTCAACTATTGACACAGTGTAAACGGTAAAATCACACATTGGTTAAGCGATTTAATTAAATAAAATCTATCAGAAAATTCAATCTTTTTTACTTTACTTTAAAACTAAAAACTATGAAAAGCTTTCGTTCGAATAAAAGCTTTCGTATCAGTTGGCAGTCCCAAGTTCTCCCCCGCCGCGATAATGGAAACAACAACAATAGAGATTCGCAAATCTGTTTCATTGGCTTGCGGGATTTGGCTGGCAGCGCTGCTTGTTTAATTGTTTAACTAACTTTTTGTACCAAATAACTTTGCAAACATGCTGAAGCAAGTGACGAAGCAATTGGCCCTGCAGGGAGTGCGCAACTTCTCCATCACCCAGCAGGTGAGACTGAGGAAACCCGGTGAGAATCGGCCCCACACATCAGCAGCTGCAACTGTTTACGTAACAGGCGGAATATGCCTTTAGCTGGGAGATGCATTACAAAGGAACAATGATTTTGCTAGTTAATTATCTAACTGCAGAATACGTGGCATAACCATAACGATTTAATTCCCAATTCTCCTTGCTACAGAACAATTACAAGGTGACCGTCTGCGGTGCCGCTGGAGGCATTGGCCAGCCCCTGTCGCTGCTGCTCAAGCAGAATCCCCTGGTCAGCGATCTGGCCCTTTACGATATTGTGCATACGCCCGGTGTGGCCGCCGATCTGTCACATATCGATACCAAGAGCAAGACCGCCGGATTCATTGGTGCCGACCAGCTCGGCGATTCCCTGAAGGGTGAGTAGAGGGCAGGGGCCAGCAAAGCGAGTGAGGTTATGTTGTGTGCAGTGGAAAAATTCACAAGTAATAAGGGAGGGGTTGACAAAGGACACCCTTTCGCCCTTATTACACTTAAAAAAACTTCGGATAATGCGAATAAACTGCACCAAATTTTTTGTTAATTATTAGTATTTAAAACTAACAATAAAACTACCAAAGCCTATTAGACAAAATCATAACTTTTAGGGTCAATTGCGGTTTGTCCGCCTGTCTGTGCGTCTGTATTGACACATTTGTATTAGAGACGTTTGAAGCTGGACTTAAAATTAATTACATTAATGCATTACAACATTTGATAATCATAGACGTTATAAAACAATATTCATGACTTTATTTTAACACAGCCCGGCTTGCTTTTTTCAGCCTTCGACTATAGAATTTTGGATTTAGTTGTATAAAAATTCGGTGACTATATCAAATAGCTAACATAGGAACGATCTGCAAATGTGGAGGAATTTGTAAGACTCTACATGTATTAAACGTAAAAAAAGTAAAACTGTAAAAATAATAAGAATATATGATAGATTCTGGATAGATTATTAATAATATGATTGCTATCTGCAAGAGTATACAAACTTCGGCGTCCCGAAATTAGCTTCCTTTCTTGTTTTACTTTGATGTTAAGTCATTTGAATATTTGAAGTGTGTATTTGTGGGCAAAAACAATTTTGGCCCTCCTAAAAATTCCCATTCTTGGGATTAGCTCAACTAAGCTTTTATGCTGTGATAAGATAGGCCGCAAAGGCTATATAAAAATTATATATATGAAGACAGAGATATCATCATTATAATGCTGTTGGTATTTCTAACTACGTAATCAGTGGCGGCTACTACTTATCAGCGCAGAGAATAAACGTTGACCAAGATCAAAGTGCCAGCGAAGAAATAACTCTCAATTATATTTTATGTATACATATGTGCTTACAGGATCCGATGTGGTCGTCATTCCCGCCGGTGTGCCCCGCAAACCAGGCATGACCCGCGATGATCTGTTCAATGTGAACGCCGGCATCATCAAGGACATCTCCAACTCCATTGCCAAGAACTGCCCCAAGGCCCTGGTGGCCATCATCACCAACCCGGTGAACACCTGCGTGCCCATTGCTGCCGAGATCCTTAAGAAGGTAAAGACTTGATAAAAAAAAAAGTTTTAATAAAAGAAATATTATAAACTCTAAATTTACAATTCCAGGCTGGTGTCTATGATCCCAAGCGTCTTTTCGGTGTCTCCACTTTGGATGTCGTGCGTGCCCGCGCCTTTATCGGCCATGCCTTGGGAGTAGATCCCCAGAGCGTGCAAATACCCGTGATTGGTGGACACTCCGGTGTGACTATTCTGCCCGTGCTATCGCAGAGCCAGCCGCAGTTCAAGGGCAACCAGGACACCATTGAGAAGCTGACCGTTAGGATCCAGGAGGCCGGCACTGAGGTGGTGAAGGCCAAGGCCGGAGCTGGCTCCGCCACTCTGTCGATGGCGTATGCTGGCGCCCGTTTCGCCGGCTCCCTGCTGAAGGGTCTTAACGGCGAGAAGAACGTGATCGAGTGTTCCTATGTTCAATCCACCGTAACGGAGGCCACCTTCTTTTCCACACCCCTGGTGCTGGGCAAGAACGGAGTGCAGGAAAACCTCGGTCTGCCTAAGCTCAACGATTACGAAAAGAAGTTACTGGAGGCCGCCATCCCCGAGCTGAAGAAGAACATTCAGAAGGGCATTGACTTCGCCAACGCTTAAGCGGGCTAGAAACAGCTTAACCACCAGTACCGTAACCAAATTGTGTACTTCATTGGCGCCTGGCAAACCCTTCCCTTAGCAGATCTTTCGTCTTAAGTTGGCGTGTCCAAAGATTTAACTGATCTACGCTCTGTGTGTGGTATAAACAATGTAACCAGTTGATAATTTGAAATAAACAAACAACAAACTTGGATTATTTACTGTGTACTTGTGGATGGTATTTATATTTGAGGGAGCGCAGCAGTCGAATATGGTTTGAAATAAAAAAAAGTTATTAACTTGTGCGGAGAAAAAAAACAAGATTTTTTACATCATACAAGTATTTAATATATTTATCTACAAAAATTAATAGAATACCATTGCATCCCGCCGATATAAAGATTGCGAAAGTTATAAATTTTAAAATAAAATAACATCAAAAGATCACAACATATTTTTATACCCTTGCAGGGTATTGTAATTTCAGTCAGAAGTTTGCAACGCAGTGAAGGAGTCATCTCCGACCCTATAAAGTATATATATTCTTGATCAGCATCAACAGCCGAGTCGATCTAGCCATGTCCGTCTGTCCGTCTGTCCGTCTGTCCGTCCGTTTC